>JBAMYA010058481.1:0-28911 GCA_037176975.1 Arrhamphus sclerolepis | reverse complement strand
TCATGCTTTGGGGCTGTTTTTCTGCAAAGGGACCAGGACGACTGATTCGTGTAAAGGAAAGAATGAATGGGGCCATGGATGGTGACATTTTGAGTGAAAACCTCCTTCCATCAGCAAGGGCACTGAAGATGAAACATGGCTGGGTCTTTCAGCATGACGATGATCCCAAACACATCGCCCGGGTAACGCAGGAGTGGCTTCCTAAGAAGCATTTCAATGTCCTGGAGTGGCCAAGCCAGTCTCCAGATCTCAACCCCATAGAAAATCTTTGGAGGAAGTTGAAAGTCTGTCTTGCCCAGCAACAGCCCCAAAACATCACTGCTCTAGAGGAGATCTGCATGGAGGAATGGGCTAAGATATCAGCAAAAGTGGTGAAAACCTTGTGAAGACTTACAGTAAACGCTTGACATCTGTCATTGCCAACAAAGGCTATATAACGAAGTATTGAGATGAACTTTTGTTATTGACCAAATACTTATTTTCCACCATGATTTGCAAAAATCAGACAATGTAATTTTCTGGATTTTTTTTTCTCTCATTTTGTCTCTCATAGTTGAGGTATACCTATGATGAAAATTACAGGCCTCTCTCATCTTTTGAAGTGGGAGAACTGGCACAACTGGTTGCTGCCTAAATACTTTTATGGCCCACTGTATATTTGTTTATTTTAAAAGTGAATTGGTTGTATGACTGGCTGGTTGATTTGACTAAAAGGCCTTTTACACCAAACTGGCTGTAATGTACAATTGCTAGTTCAAAGCTGGATTCTATGCTGTGTTCACACTGAGTTCAGCTGCCTAAAACAAAAGATTGTTAATGGTGATGAAAATGGTCCATCATAGCTCAAAAACGATGGTGGTAGATCTCACAACGACCAGTGTTGCTGGCCATTACTTTGAAAAAGTTCTGCATTTGTAACTATTGAGATCATCAACATACTTTACTGACGCAAAATATGTAATTTCATTGTTCAGACGTCTCTAAAATGATATATGATCAGTTTTCAGATTGAACTAATTTCAGCTTCATGGAAGAGAGGAGACAAACTGTGGTATGTTAAAGTAAAACTGCTCTGGACCAGGTTTAGTTCAGAGAGTCAGTTACCATAGAAACAGATGCCGAGTATGAGTTACCTTAGTTTCTGAAACAGCTCATCTGAACTCTCTGGTTCAGAATTCAGTAGCCTCGTTTTGTGAAACAGAAAAATCAGAGTTCCCGTTCAACATACTCTGAGTTTCTACATAACCCACTTTTTGAAATGAACCTCTGACCTGCTATCATCAACAAAAACAGTGTTCTTGGCCACTAGTTTTGTAGAAACGTGTGCTCTCTGTACTTCCACTTTGAAAATGCCAACTTTCCCTCCAGACTCCGCTGCTGCCGTTTACCTCCGCTAGATTGGGTGTGTGGTTTGTGAGTAAACTGAATATTCCCTCTGACTGGCTTACCTTGAAAGCGTCCTCTACCTTAGCCAATCATCATCACTCACGTGGTTGTCCAATGGGAACGCACCATGAAATAACGTAAATATCGACACAGTAGCTTAGCAACAACAGCGCCAGATACCACGGAGAAGTAGGGAGAAAGTTGTAAAACTCACATATAGAAGCCAGACACTTATTTTTCTTGAATGTATTTATTTTCTTTTAAAAGCGCACAACCACATCTTATAAGGCTGTAAATATCATACCAAGTCAACCTCTACATAAAGTGTAGACATACCTAGCTGTCAAATCAAAAGGTAAAATGTCCCCAGTTTGTTATTATTGTTGTTTTTATAGTTTTCTTCTTGTCATTTTTCTTCTCGTTATTATTATTATTGTTATTGTTATTATATCATTATGATCATTTTACGTATTTATTCATTTTAGCTTGAATCGCCTCTAGAGGCCCCTGGTGGTAAGTTTAGGAACTGTAAATTTTCTTAATTCCAGAAAAAATAAAATAAAAAAATAGATGTTGCCCCTTGGTTGCAAATATGGATTTTTACAACATAAACATTTTTTAAATTGAAAAAAATAAAAAGACTCAAATCTCTTGTTCCTTGTTCAACTTCACAGAAGCCTCACTTTTCTATCCTGACTTTTCTAACCCAGTCAGGGTTACTGTTAAAACATTATTAGGCGTTCAATGCCTGTTGACGTTGAAGTCGAAAGAACTTTGTCGCCTCAAAAGCCTTTAAACCCGTTTTGACAAACCAAGTAATAAACTCCACTCACCTTTTCAATAGTTTTTAAAGAAAAGTTATTCTCTCCTTCTCCAGCTGGTATTTGGTCAGTATGTTGAGTTTTTCACAATCTCATCACGACACGTGGCAGGAGAATCTGAAGTCTTTGCATCTTCTGCACCATCAACAACATTCAATAGGAAATGTTATCTTTGGAGCCATACCACACCCCTCCACACACACTCACTCACTCACTCACCAACACACACACACCAGTTTTAGCTCAGGGCTCATTTGAATCTTGTCAAATACATGGAACAAAGCTTAACCAGGATCTTATTTTACACAAATCTGCCTTGTTATCTTTGAGTTTGATTTATCTTGATCTTTTTCTTCTCATTTAAAGGCATTAAATTGGTGGAGATAATCAGATGAAAGGGGATTTTAGCTCTTGTCATTGTGATCTTTTTTTTAAAGAAAGATGAAGACATATTTTTTTAGTATCGAAGTCACATGACTTGGACTCAAGTCAGACTCAAGTTATTAGATTGATGACTTTAGAGTTAACAAAATATAAAAAGACTTTTACATTTACAACGACTTGTGACATCACTTGGACTTGAGCCTGATAACTCAAAAACACTTGATATAAACTCCAAGGCCCAAAGATTAAAATGGGTTTAAAAAGACTACATGAATCGATTCATGAATTAACAAACTTCCCACTTTGTTCAACATACACATAACTGCAAACGCCATTCTTCTTCTATGCTGTCTGTCATTTACATTTAACTTATAATTGGATCATTGTTGACAGCACTTGAAAGGACTCGCAATTTGAAGTTTTTTACTTGGGATTTGACTCAAGACTCAACTGTGTTGACTCGAGACTCGACTGTGTTGACTTGCGAATCACCACGTTGACTCAACTATGTGGACTCATGACTCGACAGTGTAGGCTCGACTACCTTGACTTGACTGTGTTGACTGAACTGTGCTGACTAGGGACTCAACTGTGTAGACTCGACTGTTTTGACTCTCATGTTTACAGTGTTGGCATGAATGCCTTGACCCTTGACTTCACTGTGTTGACTCAAGTGGGCTGACTTGGGAATCAACTGCGTTGACTCGACTGTGCTGACTCGGAACCCAACTGTGTTGACTCAATCGCATTGACTTATGGGTCGACTGTGTTAACTCGACTGTGCTGACTTGGGACTCAATTGTGTTGACTTGACTCTGCTGACTCGGGACTCAACTGTGTTGACTCAACTGCGTTGACTCATGGCTTGACAGAGTTGGTTCGACTGCACTGACTCAGAACTCAACTGTGTTGTCTCAACTGTGCTGACTCGACTGTTTTGACTCTCACCTTTACACTGTTGGCATGACTGCTTTGACCCTTGACTTCACTGTGTTGACTCAAGTGCGCTGACTTGGGAATCAACTGCGTTGACTCAACTGCCTTGACTCATGGTTCGACAGAGTTGACTCAACTGTGCTGACTCTGGACTTAACTGTGTTGACTCAACAGTGCTGAATCTGGACTCAACTGTGTTGACTCGACTGTGCTGACTTGGGACTCAATTGTGTTGACTTGATTCTGCTGACTCGGGACTCAACTGCGTTGACTCATGGCTCGACAGAGTTGGCTCGACTGCACTGACTCAGAACTCAACTGTGTTGACACATGGCTCGATTGTGTTGACTCGACTGTGCTGACTTGTGACTCGACTGTGTTGACTCGCAACTTGGCAGTGTTGATTCGACTCTGTTGACTTGTTACTTGACTGTATTGACTTGATTGCGTTGATTTGTGACTTGACTTCTGACTTTCGACTTAACTCAGGACTAGACTGTGATGACTTGTGACTTGACTGTGATGACTGGTGACTCGACTCTGACCAGAACTGGATCAGATTTACTTCCACTAGCGTTAAAAGCGGATGGCAGGTTCGCTCCGTGACTAGAGGTTTTCTGCTCTGGAACCTTAACCCTCACTGCTGATGAAAGATGATGCGACTGCAAGAATTTCCATACAGCAACAATCCCACGTGACGCCTGTGGTTTTCTCCGCGCGCCTCCAGCTAGACGTCAATCAGACACACGAGCGACTGGCGATCAGTGACTCCGGAGCCGCCAGAGAGGGCAGATCACAAAGTGAGGTGGGATTTAATTTGTATGTTAATGCTTTTACTCTGACGTGGTGACTAGCGTAGAAGAATGTACTGAAGTGTGTGAATGTAGAATCTGCTGTAATCAGTTAAAGGTCCCACAGAGTTTCAATCTGGTTTGACCTTTGCAAAGTTAAATAAGCGTAGCTTAACGTGTCAAATAGACATGCAGCAAACCTCAAAGCACCAGCCCATAAAAAATTAAAAACTAATAGACCTACCTAATTATAACTGAAACACTTACAGATTACAGAGATTTCATGAGGTAAAAATGCAATTTTCTGTAAAAAAATAAATAAATAAGAGAAAATCTTGTATTTAGAGATCTCAGAAAAGTTATTGCAGTTTATGGGATCTTTAAGTAGAGAATTTTTTTTAAAAAGAACATTTTGTTTATTTTGGTTTTCATAAAAGTCTGGCTTTTATTCTTATTTTGTAATGTTTCTCAGTTAGAATCAGCAAACCTTTTCCAAGGATTATTGAACAAGAATCAGCACAAAAAGGCTAAAATGTCAGTTGAGGTTACAGAGGCCCTGACATCTGACATAAACTTCAAATCGTGGCCTCAAGATCGTATTTTGTTACCTCAATTTAATATTCTGGGGCCTAAATTAGCATTTTGCAGCTTTCCAAGGATGGAAAAACAGTCTGGAGGGAAGAAAAATATATGTTTTGTCCTGAAGACAAACCAAGTATCATATGTTAACTGATGCTCAGATCGAGGTTCAGACCTCCAGAGTCCAGCAGAAAGCGGGCTGGTCTTTGTTCATGTTGGAGGACTCAAATGAGTCCATGTAAAGTGTTATGAAACACTAATTTTCAGACTGGATCGTGTTTCAGTTGAATGTTTAAGCTGTGAATGTTACATATGAAGGAGGTGGTTAGAGGTTCACTACATGTCTATTTGACATGACAAACTATCATTATTTAAATATGCCGAGGTAAAACCGGATTAAAACATTATGGGACCTTTAAAGTATCCCTCTATCCGAGTAGATGTTCTCTCAGATATGTTTGTCTTGTTTTCTTCAGGTCCAAACGGGGTGAAAATGTGCTTCAGCTACTCGTCCTCCACTAACGACTCCCTTCCTGAGCCTCACTCCTCCAACTTGTCCACGTTCGGCTTTTATTGCCTGGAATTCCCCATCGTAGGGAACATGACTTTCATCTACGACTGCACCTACTGCATCCTCGCCCTCCCGCTCTCCATCGCTGTGCTCTGTCTGGGAGTTCAGCACTGGAAACAGCAGGGGGCGTCCATGAGCCACTCTGACTTCTTCACCTACAACATGGCCGCCATGGAGCTGATTGCAGTTTTAGGGACGGCCCTCACTGCGTACAGCAACATGAGCAAAATCCCTGAGATGCTTTTAGTGTTATTGCACATTAGCGCTTTCCCCTGGAACGCACAGATGGTCTTCCCAACCATGATTTGTGTGGAGCGGTACCTAGCCGTTGTTCATCCAGTCACCTACGTTAGGCTACGACAGACTGCGGGACTCCGAATCAGATACATCACCACAGCATGCATTTGGCTGCAGTGCCTTTTAGGAGCGAGTATGATTACTCTGTACATGAAATGCATTAGTTTTAATGCCTTGCCTGCCTTCTTGTTGGCAACTTGTTTGATCACCATGACTTTCTGCAGTCTCTCCATTCTCCGCGTTCTGATTCGTCCACGACCAGGGATAAGCGACCGAGAGAGGATCCAGATCGATAAATCGAAGCAGAAGGCTTTTAGGACCGTGACGATAATCACGGGAGTACTGTTTTTCAGATTTGAAGGAAATCTAGTTCCCTTTTTGCTGAGTTTCTCTTCAAGGGTAAACCGGAATTCACAGTGTGTTGCCATGGCGTCCTCAAGCTGGTTCGCTCTGCCCAGCTCTTTGATATTACCTCTACTGTTTCTTCAGAGAAACAGAATCATACCATGGTGCAAATAAAACGCTGAATTGGGATAGAGACTTGGACTGAAGAGTCCTTGTTCTTAGATAATTTTATGTATTTACTCTCATGTGTTCTTAAAATGATTTAAAGTTAAAGAATTAGTGCCTAAAACGCTCTATATTACAGGTGTCAAACTGTTCATCCTGGACCACGTCATCACCATGGTTACCAGTAAAAGGCCAGCTTCATTTTCTCGGCCAGCTTTGTTTCCATATTTTCCACTGATTTTTGGACTTGGTCCTAATATAATAATAATTTAAAAAACAAAACTCAAATTTTGGAAAATGTGCAACTTTTATGCATAAACAAATAATTTTTTGAGGAGAAAAGTTGTACTTTTTTTTTAAAAAATGATTTGCATATACATACACACACACACACACACATACATATATATATATATACACACACAATGCATACATAATCACAAAAGAATAGTATTTTTTATTTTTAAAACATATGCAATATTTTCTTGCTATTTTGAACTTTTTTTTTTAAAATAAATGTTAAATTTATCATAAAATCTCAAATCTAAAAAAATTCTTGAAATGGAGGCTTTTGTACTAAAATCTTCTTCAAGAATATTTTGCAAATTTTGTTATAATTTCACAATATACTTTTTGGGCACAATATCTCAAATTTTACAACCTTTATCAACTTTATCAAAAAATTTTTTGACTTTTGTCATGAAATGAATAATTTTAGGAAAAATTGTAATGAAACAAAAATCACAAATTTAATAACATGTTGGCTTACAATGTAAATAAGCATATTTTCTTGGGGAATTGCATTTTTTTTTTTTTTTGAAGATTGAGACTCTTTTTCCACCACCAAGACTTTTGATTGTACAATCCCAAATGCACCAAATTGCAACTTTTTTAAAATTAAAATGACATTTTTAAAATTACACTTTTTGTTTGTGTTTTCAATTTTTCGCAACATTTTAACATGAAAATGGCAACAGTTCTAAAATTGGAAATTTCTTGAATTTGAATTTCATGCTCTAAAATGGCAGTTATTGTTTTTAAGCAGAATACAGTTAATTTTACAAAATCACAAGTTTTGATAAACAAAACTATCAGATTTTCATTGTAGCTTCAATTTCAAACATTTGCCAAATCCTGACTTTCTTACATCAACTGCTCTCTCCCTCAATTATTCCATTTTCTAATGTCAGAAATGAATCAATCATGCACAATGACATTTTCACAGAAATGTTCTAGTTATAACTTTATGGTCGTCTTTAAACGCTCAAACAGGCCAGAAAAAATTAAGTGCCGGGCTGAATTTGAGTTAGACACATGTGCTCTACTATTATTAAACCAAATGATAATACTTTAAAATGCATTCTGCAGAAGTGATTAAAGCATGCAAGATATTTAAAAACTTCACTTGTTTCTTTTAATAAACACCAACATAGAAGTGCCACAAAATTCTACCTGTGGTTCTTATATCGTTTAGGCATTTTTGCAGATTCAAATCTCAAGTTTATGTTATCATTTAACTTTGTCTATTTTTTCTGTCGTAATTACAAAATTGGTGCGCTAATAATGTTGATCGTATGTTTCTCCAACTTGCAGCTGTGACGACTGAATTTCTCAGCTCGGGATCAATAAATTATTAATATGAAACATTTTTCATGAAAAGTTGACTGGAATTCTCAGGTAAATGTATTTTCATACATATATATGTTGTACAAGGTAAATTTAGGAGGATTTGAGTGTGCATAGAAGTCTGTATCACGAATGGTGCAGCCAAACAATTTAACATGGTCTCGTGCCTCAGAATCTTGTGGAGTTCCACAAGGATCTGTTCAAGGCCCACTTTATTATTTCATTTTTACATTGGAGTAAGTCATTGTGATAGACTTAGGTGGTTCATTCTATTTTCATTTAAGATTTTGGAGATGTTAAGATGTGAAATTAATTTAACAATCAAAACAAAAATGTTTAACCTCCTCATAGCTCGTGTCCTGGCAAGAGGGGCAGATGATGCAGAGATCATTTAAGCCATTCTTAATCATACAAAACATGACACAATAGATGTTTTGTTGAATTGTAAACACTATCATGGCACTGATTTGCAGATGGGGAATGGCCATCCTGCCCATGCAGAAATGACAGCTTTAATTAGTACTGTCCACTGATCTTAGCATTTAATGTAATTTTTAACGTGTCTTGTCAGGTAAACATGTAAATAGAGTGTGTTCCGATATCCATACTTCAATGAGTACACTTAAACGCAGTACAGAGTACAGCAAGTAAGTGTTGTTCCAAATCGCATACCCAGTGGTCCACTTACAGGAAGTTACAATCTCAATTGCTGCCTTGGTTTGTCACCCGTCGAAAACATTTGGCAATTAGAAATCCAGACAAGAAATACAGAAATACAGGCAATTATTAAAATTGATTGAAAAAACTTACATCAGTAAGTTTTGGGAGCTGTAGCTGATCCAGTTGCCGTTGTTGCTATTACAGTAGCCATCTTTGTTTTATTTTTTCAAGCTGAGTTGGGTCCACCTGGGTCCGCCTCTTCCGCTATGTAGCTAAGATGGCGGACATGAAGTACGAAAAGTGTACATTGTTCCACACTAAGCGTTTTGGCCGTTTTGAGGACACCATCTGGGTCCTTTCAGTATTTCAGGATATTTTACTGCTGCTATTTTGATTTATAATCAAATTTAATTTATGATCAAATGATTTAATATTCTGTATTATATTCAATACATTTATTCTGAAAATCCCTAGAAAGGAACTAATCTAATGGCACAGTTTCCACCCGGTGGATTATTCGAGAAGCACGGAGGTACAAAGTTAATAAGTTAAGAGTCAAAAAAGTATTAATATAAGTCCTTATTTCGCTTCTCAAGATCAGGTCAACCAGATGTATATTTGTGTTGGCTTTAAGTCATGTCTTTGTATTTATTTTCATGCATTTTATACCTCATAACTCACGCAAATATTGTTTGTTTCCAGTTCGATAGTGGCCAATGGTGGCACGTTTAAGTACAAAGATAAAGTCTAATGCCAAGCTATGTGTGAAGTAATACTTTCACTGGGGAACGCTGTTGTACTGTTGGGTGTTGGTCTGCTGCAATAAATATTCCACTTGGAGCTACAAAATCTTTTCAAGTCTCATGCTTCTTGATCTAAAATGTAAAGTTACTCTTGGACAACCAAACAGATGCATACAGAAAAACAAATGGAAAGCCACAAAGTTTTAATGAAATCAAGATCCCCTCTACCTAAATAAAACATAATTGTAACACCAAGAGTGACATAAAGCACAGGCTGCCACGTGAAGAAAAAAGAAAGACCACTCTGCGATAAAACTCGTTGAGCTGGCAGATAAATAAGAACAAAATAACTCCACTTCAACTAATACCAGCACCTCAAAACAGTTATATGTGAAAAGATTTAATACATTTAGATACAAATGTTTAAAAGAAAAAAAAAGAACAGTACCTGAGAGACGTAAGTGTACACTCTACTGTTTGTAGAGGGACACTCTCTTGCTCTTGTTTCTTCCATGCTGGAAACAAGTTTTATTCTTTAGCATGTTATCAATCAATCAATTTTACAACAAAATTTGCCCTTTTTATGGAAAAAGGCAGGTTCTTTTGCGGTTGTACTTTTTTTTGTAGAAAAGCCTCAATTTTATGATAAAAGTTGTGAATTTCATGAAATTAAGTTTTTATGACAAAATTTCCTTTTTTAAGTCCAGGAACTAGCAGGAAACCTGAAAACATAGCTGGTTGAGAAATTAAAGGCCCTTTAATGGTAACCATGGTGATAATGTGGCCCAGAATTAACATAGCTGCTCTAAACCGTCTTATTTGTTTCAGACCACATACTTTTCAGAGAATTACCATTCATCACTGACCTTCACTGTTTCATATTTTAGTCATTTTAATACTTTTGAATGTCTTTGATTGTCTTATAGGATTAATATTTTCTTTGTCATTTTCAGTGTGGTCACTTTATGGTCTATAAGGTACTCTATGAAGACATTTGACATTTATCTTGTACATACATTTTTATCATGTATTTAATTAATGAATCCATATTACATCTATATGGTGCAGTGGCTGTAAGAGTTAGAAGATCCCAGTTTATATTGCTGTGGATTTTTGGAACACCTTCCTCAAGCAGTCTAAAATTGTGTTTTAGGTTAATTGATCACAAAAGTGTAAGTGTGTAAGACTGCCCCTGTTTGTTTAAGGTTAAACACCTTAAAGCTGTTGTCGTTAATGTTACATCCTTTTTTTTTTTCACAAACTGCTTCCATGTTTGATTTTCCTTTGGATTACTTCCCTGGTCCAATCTCTTCACCAGCGTCTTGTCAGCCTTTGCTTCTCTTTGTCTTATTGTCGTGTCTGAATGAAACCACCAAATAAAGTCTTACATTTAGAGATACTTTTCATGTGATCTACATAACAGAAGATTTAAACAGAGGTTCTGGTCCTTAGAGCTCATCTTGCTGTTGAGCTCTTTTGGATCCTTTGCGAGCTGCTTTGTTGATATTCGTAGCTGCCCGGATCGCAGATTTCATCGATGTTTCGATCCAAGCGTGAGGGAACGCTGTGTGTTCACCTGCAAAGTATACACTGTCTTCGTTTAAGAAGAGCTCAGCAGAGTACTCCAGGTGTTGGTAAGGCGTGAACAGAGCGAAGGCACCCAAGCTGTATGGATCTATGCTCCACCTCTTCACAACCACACCGGTGCAGAGAGACCTGACTTTTTTGCCGTGGATGTGCACCAGATCTCTCAGAACCAGTTCTTTCAGTTCTTGATCGCTCGCGCCTTGAAAGAGGCGGGAGTCGTCGGACCAGGTGTAGGAAGCCAGGAGGACACTGATGGTGTCGTTTCCGGGGAAGCTGTGGCTGGGGTAGTAGATGTACCGAGATGGCCTGTCTGTGATGCTTTTTCCTCCTTGGATGCCATCTTCCTCCCAAAACTTCTCGCTGAAGGTGAGGAGGATCTTGGTGGAGCTTTCATAGTGTACACCCCGCATGGCCTCCATCTTCTTTGGGGACAGAGGTGGGTCAAAGTCTATGTACAGGGCTGCTTTGGCTGTGGTTGTTACCAGGACAACGTCAGCATCAACAGCTTTCAAAGAGGGCTGTTGATCTGACGCATACCAAACGGTTACAGACTTGTCTAAATGGTCAATGCGTTTTACTTTGGAGTTGAGGAAGAGGGGAACCTCGAGGACAGATAGAAAAGCTTGGGGGAGGAGATCGGTCCCTCCGACGATTTCATCATACCTTCATAAAAAAAACAAAAAAACAAGTTATTGTCTGTGAGCCAAGTTCCAATGGTCCTTTTTTGAAATTCTTATGATTTTGATGATTTTGTCATTTGATTAAGCAGATTTATAAAGTGTCTTTAGGTTCTAAATACAACTCTGGACACAAGGCACAGGTTAAGCTGAGAGATGTATATACTATAATGTCAACAATAACATTGTGGGTCAGTATATCTGACACACGGTATGGATTAGTTACTTGTGTGTAATTAATATTTTATGAATTATAAAGATTTTAGCGTGTATTTTTCCATCACCTGGACTTTGAAACAAAATCTTTGGACCAATGTGTATACAAAAATCACTTCTTTTTTTTTAAATTCAGTAATCCTTACGACGTGCTGTCGTTGACGTCACTCTCAACGTAGATCATCTCAGTCAAAGCCAGGTGCATGAGGCTCTGCTCGTTTAGCAAGTCACCGATCATCCTCACCGCTTCCGCACTCAGACCGCCCTCAGTCCTCAGGTATTCCTGCAAAAGCAAAAGAATAATCAGCTTCTGATTGGATTTGTCATTTGTCATTAGTTAACAACACAAAGAGGGATAGAGATCACATTTACCTTCACGGAATAGTGATCATATTTCTCCAACATAGCTTTGCAGCCATGAGCTTCAACTTCCTTCATGACCTAATGAAAAGCAGTTGAAAAGCAAAAATCAAAACCATTTCCAAAAAATCCTGAATGTTCTACAGTGAAAGAGAGATCATTCAGGCGAAACATTTCACACGGTTGCCATGTTTCCCAGCAGTGGACATCCCAACAAATTTAGTGAGGTCAAGCAATACTCAGAGAAATGCAAAAACAATCAACGGTTACAGAACCTACAGGTCTTAATGGTATGCTTACAGAGCAGACCCAACACCACCATGGAAGGACCCAACATCACCATAGTAGGACCATCAAGCCCCACCAGGGTGTTTATCAACTGGATCCTCACGAGACCTTGGTCCTACCATGATGATGTTCAGTCTTACCATAGTGATGTTGGTTCAAGCATCCCGGATATGCCTGTGGTAGTCTACCCCCACGGTAAACCACCCCCGAGACATCATTGGAACAGTTCAATAAGAGATGATCTGTACTAACTGGCAAAAGTTAATATATGATAAAATTTAACATTTTTTCCTACAGACCTTCTGCAGAGACTGCTGGAGCAGTTCGCTGGCAGACTTCCCCCTCTCTCTTTCGGTCACATTGTATTTCAGTATGTCAGGGTTTGCCTTCACTGCATATGTCTTCTTCCGCAGCCCCTGAACGTGGTAGAAGGTGTTACTGTCGTCCATGATGAACGGGTTCAGACTGAGCCCCAGGTCTTGGATGTACCAGCGGATGATACTGTCAGAAGAGGAGGGAGGTTTAATATTGTAGCTGCTGATGGCTCTCAGTCATGTAGTTTATTGCAGCATTTCCATAACGATTTCTAAGATTTTAGCTGACTTCCTACAGAAACAATTACATCAAGAGAGATGTGTCCAGGGCTGTTTGCTTTTTCTGACACTGAGGTCTTTCTTAAAATTTAACTTAACAGTCAAACAGAGGGATATATGAGTTATGCATTCACTCACTATCTCAAAATAAAAATAAAAACAACTGACATATGTGTGATGAACAATGAACAAAAAACAAAACACAACATTCATGGTTACAGGCTTCCATTATCAAAGTATAAGCTATTTATATCAAAATGATTTAGTTCTTATTCACTTGTGTCACGAGGCTTCGATTTCTCCCACTTAGTCACAAAAACATACTCCCTTATTTTAAGCTGGAAAGTCAGTTTCTCCATGTTGCAAACCTATCCCAAGATTTTAAACTCCTGAGTCACAGTTAGGGGTTCAGTCTTACACCAGTTTCTTGTTGTTGCTTACCTGTGATCAGTACTTTAGTTAAGCATGTATGTTTGTCCACTATGTAATCATTCAGATTTCCAAGATATGTAATCTCACTATAGGTATTACAAATTCTAAAATGTCCTTGATTGTGTTATGTACAACCTCCTGGAATGTGTGACCATGGTTTGCTTCTCTCTTTCCACATAACTGCCATAATGTATGTTGGGAACCAGCTTGCTTACTCTTGATTTTGTGTGTAAAGAAGTAACAGGTTAGATTTTTCCATCCAAATTCTCTCCATGTTCTTAAGTTTGTAGTTGTGTGTTTTGTTTCACACATATCGTGTAATTTTTCCAAGGAAATTGACATTTTAGTTTTTTTTCCCACCTCTCCTTGATACACATAGATGAAATAGTTCCTGAGTTTCATAGATTTAGGTACAATAACGAGATTGAGAAGCGAAGAGAAGCTTATATCCTTCAGAATTAAACAATTACAGGCCAATTTCTAATCGTTCCTTTATTGGGAAAATTACTGAGAAAGTTGCATTGATTAGGGATGAGCGAGTACAGCAGTATCTCTATCTGTATCCATATGAATTATCTGTATCTATGTCCATACTCGGGGTGGGCGGGGCCTAACCCAGAAGTGGGCGGGTTTTAACCCAGAAGTGGGTCTGGTTTTCTTGAAACAGGCTTTAACCAGTAAGTTATTTTAAGCATGCAATTGATATGGGTTGATCAGAAACTGTTATATTTATTGCTGATTAGAAAACTATTTACAGAATAGCATCAGCATTGAGCTTCAGATCAATGCTTTTGATCACGATAGTAACAATAAATAAACACATACGGTTGCAATTATGAAATGAAATGTAATGAAGAAGAGATTTCATACTCAATATAACTTTCTTTTTTAACTTTTCATTTCTTTATGATCATCCCATGGGGATGAATAATAGTAAAAAATTAATTAAATAAATGACTCTGGTGCATTAGACTCCCTCTGTCTCTGCTTGGAGCAAGTGAACAGCTGGATGCAATCAAGCGTCCTTCAGTTAAATCAGGACAAGACTGAAATAATTCTATTTGGTAAGAAAATAGCTTGAATCCAGAGAGCTCAAGACTAAATCCCTGGTTAAGAATCTTGGAGTTTTAATTTAATTAGACCGGAACTTTAGCAAGTAGAGCTCTGTGATCTGAGTAGACCGTCTTCGTAGACTTAAATGAGGGCCAGGTTGTATACATATATATGTACATATCTATATCTATATCTATATACCCAAGTTTACTCACTGATGATAACTTGGGATCCTCATGGCTCCCAGATCAGCATACCAGCCATCCTGCTTATTCCTGTAGGTCTCTACACGGCCTCCAACACGCCCGCTGGCCTCCAATATAGTGACCTTTCACAAAAGCAAACACAGATGCATCAGTCAGAGGTATCTGGTGGTCAGTTTCAAGCCACTTCTGACCACATTGGAGCACATAGATCTGGTCTGGCATATCTTATCTCCGCTGCTTCTGACAACAGGGGATGTAACATGAACCTTCTTGTGATATGCTGAACCCATGTATTCATACGTGGTATTGCTATATGTTGTAGCTTAGTTAATTAGTTATCATTTGACATGTTTTTGATTTGATAGTAAAACCATTTCCCAATGCGTTACACACTCTTGAAACTATTAATATCTCCAAAACTACATTTTGATGGTTTACATCGCCCAGGAGAGCATACAAAGATGACATTTTGACTCCCTGTTTAATTTGGTACTGACATCAGAAAGTGGTATAATGGAGGTGAGAAGTGGAGCCAAGAGAAACTTTAATATAAAGTGGTAAATTTTTGTTTTTATGATAAAAGTTGCAAATTTTGAGATTTTGTGACAAAAACTTTACGTCTTAGTCCAGGAACTTGTGTGAGAATGTGACAACACAGCTGGCTGAGGAAGTAAAGAATAACCGACCCGTTAACAGTAACCATGGTGATGATGTGGCCCAAAATGAAACTGTTTAACAGCCCTGGTTTACACTGTGGTGTGTAGGTGATGCACAGAGAAGAGCAGGAACCGATACCCTGTGTCCTGCGTCCTGCAGCAACCTGGCGGCCGTCAGTCCAGCGATGCCCGCTCCAACAATGACGACGTGATGGGGTCTGTTGATGTGCGGAAGGCCGTGCTTGGCTGTCCACAGCAGCTTGGTGTAGTCCGTGTCGTTCAAACAGTTGGCCAGCTCTTCCTTCACGCTGACAGCGGTGACGATGTTCAGGGTCAGCAGAAGCACGCTGACCACAACTTGAGAAGCACAGAAAGATTGGAAAAAAAAAACCTTTTTCAAACACTCAGTATTTCCAAGAAGAAAAGTTTCTTGTACGTTTTGCTAAAACGTGTCACTTTTTGTGATAAAATATTTTAAACTTCACAGTTTAGTAAATAATGACTTTTTCATAGACGAGTCGGCTCTGACTTCATCCTTTAGACCCCGTACTGTTGCATAAAACACTACTAATCTGCAAAGAAGATATTACTCTCCATTCGATCGCAGTGATCTGCGTTATACTATAAAACCAGCGAAAAAACAACACAACTCTCAAACTGAACATATCCACGTCTTTAATGACAGCTGCCAGTATCCCTCCAGTGCTCCCTGGACTTGTAAAGGCTTACATAGAGGTGTGATAAAATGCTGAGTCATTTGAGCGTTCATTCATGGTTTTAAGTGCATTGACTGAACATGAAACCTTCACCGTTGCAGAAATGAAGTGTCTAGGACACTAATCTGAAAGGGGAATTTACATTCCAGCATATGTTCCCTTTAATCTCCGTAAAGACATTTTATTATGTGGTCATTAAAAAAAAAAAAAGCACAATTGAGTAAAGCGGTCTGTAAAAGCAGAACCAGATTTCTAGAACTGAATCCGTCTGTGTTTTTCCTCAAACCACAATCTGTCAATAGAAACTAAAAGACTGGCCACAAACTTCTTAATCACACTCTAGATGAAAAAAAAAAGAGGGCCGATGATGAAAGCACTGTACTGAAGAGTATCAGGGTCACAGAAGAAAAAACATTTCTGAGAAAAAAGTCTGGTAACACTGTTTGTTAAAGCGGCACAAAGTAACTTGTTGGCTCAGTGTCTCCCTGTATGTTTATAAAAAAATGCACTGGAAAATTGTTACAAACTAACAGGTAGGAAATAAATAAATCTAACTCATAACCCATATAACCTGACCCATGTCAGTCATTTTAAATGATATAAAAAAATCAATAAATGACCATCAATAAAATAAAATATGTTTCAGGTGTTAATAAAGTGTGTCAGATCAGACTATCAGAGGGCTGGAGATGGACACGTTCAATCTGCTGCAACAGTAAAGGTTTTACCAAATTACGTATGGCGATAAATATTAAGATATATGCAGACAATTGTTTATAATTAACATAAAATGGTTCCAAACTGATATACTTTATACTTTTCAAAAACGTATTTATTTCTTTTTAAATTGAAATTGTATTTCTCATTTTCATATACTGATAGGGTTATCATTTAAATACTCACTTAGCGTCCTCTGAAGCAGACGTGGGTCCATTTCACTCACAGAACGCGTCTTCTTTCTGGTTTTGGTGAATGTGAAAAATAAAAATGAAAAATAAAGAAAAGAAAATGCAAAAGTGGGAAAAACAAAGCTGGAAACTTCTGATTAAAGCCTGAACATTAAGCTTGAACATATTCCGTCTTCCTCTGAGAGCTGCAGCTTGAAAGCAGCAAGTATTTAGCCAAAAAGATCACTGGTGGCTGATTATTCATGAAATTTCAATTTCTGAAGCCAATTGAAATTATAACCTTACATATATATAATTTATGCTACCATGTAGCATGGATTTGAGCTTTTTCCTTGCCGTCAGAGTTATCTTATTTCCTGGTTCCGTCTATTCTGGTCGCATGAAAAAATAAATTAAGCAAAAGAATTTCTTGTACAAGTGTCACCTTGTTACAGCTTTACCAGCAGTCTTTTCAGATCAGATATGAGATTTTTACCTTCAGAGGAGTGTAGCCGCCAGGACCTGGTGCTTCTGTGCTCCGTCGTTGGACCCCAGCCTCTTATGTACTCTTATGGACTAACTTTTGCTCACCTGACAGGCGTGAGAAAAGGGCATGATTCACTTTTTTTTTTCAGAAAAAAAAAGAGACTGGTTTCACTTTCAGTCATCAGTCATGCAATCAGGCCTCGTGCTCAGATAATGACTGTGCCAAAACCACCACCCACATTCATCTGTTGGCAAGCGCAGACGTTTGAGTGACACAGATGAATGCTGTCTGACAGGTTTCTATGGGGAAGTAAGACGGCTGCTCCCACTTCAGTTCATCAGGGTGTGTTCCTTTACAGTAAGTTAACAAAAAAACAACAAACAAAAACCATCTACTTCTGCGAGTCAGCTTTATTATGCACAGATGTTGCCTGACTGTTGCCTTGACCCTGGACCAGTACAGATCCTGGATGGATGGAAACTTGGCCCCAGACCTCTGTTGCAGTCAGCACCTGTCCTGGTCAGTGGCTGGTCCAGACTAGACTGGGATGGAGGTGACTGGACAGGACTGGATGATGGTGTAAGAGGTGATGGGCAGCTCCTCGGGGCAGTGGAGCAGAAACCTCAAAGTGTCCACAATGGACACTGTTGTTGATGGGGGTGAGGAGTGGTGAGGAGTGGGAGTGTCTGCTGTCAAGTTCTGACTGCATGATTGGACCATGTGTTCCACTTCCTCTCTGCATGCAGACTCATAACCCTAACCGTAACCTTGGACCAGTCCAGGACGGTGATGAAATATGCAAATGACAGTCGCAGAAGAATCTTCTGATCTACAGATGAGGTGTCAAACCCTATTTCATTGCAGGCCACATCATCACCATGGCTACCGTTAAAGGGCCACTTACTCTTTATTTTCTCATCCAGCTATGTTATCAGGTTTCTCCAACTCATTTTTTTCAACAAAATTTGCAACTTTTAATCATAAAATTGAGGTACTTTGTACTAAAATCACAATTTTTTCAGTTATAATAGCAAATAAAAAAAACAACAACTTTTCGTTATAAATGCTAATTTTTTGTAAAATGGGTAGTTTTGGGTAACCAAGATCACAACGTACAACCAGGATTGTTGCTACATTTTAATCTTTATCTCACCGAGGGGTGGCTATCAAAGATCCATATCTTCTAACAACACCATCAGTAACTGCAATTCAAGATTTTATAACAAAATGTGATTTCCGGTCATAAAGTAGAAGTTCAAAATGTCATAATTTCACGAAAATATGATTTTAAAACAAAATTGCCACGATTAAAGATTAAAAGATTTGTATGAAATTTTGTGACATGAAATCAGAGATTTTGTAAAGTTACAATTTTGCTAAATTTTATTTATTTACTTGATATTGCTAAAGGACAGAAAGCTGCAATAATAAGAAGAATATGAAGAAATTGACAATATAACAAAGTCGTGATTTTATATTAAAAAGTTGCAGTTATTTGAAGATAAATATTTACGACAAAAAGTTGCATTATTTTGTGAGAAACAGATTTTATGAAATTTCTGATTTTGGAAGAAGTCATTTGTTGATCATAACATATGACATTTTCAGACATAAAATCGTAACTTTGTGAAGTCACCATTTTAGATTTAACAAAGATTTGCTTAGCTTTGCAATTAATCATAAGAAATTCACAATTTTATGACAAAGTTGTAATTTTATATTAAAAAGTTACGATTTTGTGAAAGTAAATATTTATTACAAATTGTTGCATCATTACATTTTTAAAAAACCCGCGATTTTATGAAATTTGTAATTTTCTGGGAAAATATTTTTTGGGTCAAAACAAAAGTCTTGGTTTTACAAGCTTTATTCTATTCTATTTGTGAAATCTTAGTAGACTGGTATTAACAAAATTATCAGTTTTGGTATTTATATCATAAAAAATTTAAACGATACCAGCCAGGCATTTCTGAATGGTTTCTAACGGTCAATATTTCCATTGTCTTTTACCATATAGCATATTTAGACTAAATTACCAAATCAAATGAATGAATAGGCAACAACAAAAATCATTAGCGTAGCTTTTTAATAGTTTAATCAGGTTTAATCAGAAATATTTTCATTTACAGGGTGCATATATTCTGTCAGGCTCAGGGAAAATGAATCCATTTTTTTGGGTCAAAACATTATGAAATCATGAAGACATGATGCAAAAACTGAATTTGATTAAGTTATATTTAATACAAATTCCCTCTCATATATGACTCACAACACCAATGAGCATATTTTTTCATTAAAATCAATATATTAAGCTTCTCACACCCACACAGTTAAAAACTCAGAGCTCATCTCTCCCTTCACATATATCTGAACTCAGCAGTGTGTCATTGTTGATATTCGTCGCCGCCCTGATGGCAGATTTCATGGACGTCTCTATCCAGGCATGAGGGAAGGCTGTGTGCTCTCCAGCGAAGTGAACCTTGCCTTCGCTCCTGAACAGCTCCTTGGCGTACTCCAGGTGTTGGTAGGGTGTGAACAGAGCGTAGGCGCCCAGGCTGTAGGGGTCGGCGCTCCATCTCTTCACGACCACACCGGTGCAGAGAGACCTGATGCGCTTGCCGTGAATCTGAACCAAATCTCTCAGAGCCAGCTCTTTTAGGTCTTCGTCAGTGGCACCTACGAACAGGAGGGAGTCGTCAGACCAGGTGTAGGAAGCCAGGAGGACGCCAATGGTGTCGTTGTCTGGGAAACTATGGCTGGGGTAGTAGATGAAGCGAGACGGTCGGTCTGTGATGCTCTTCCCACCCTGGATGTTGTCTTCCTCCCAAAACTTCTCGCTGAAGGTGAGGAGGATCTTGGTGGAGCTGTCATAGTGAACCGACCTCAGAGCCTCCATCTTTTGTGTGGATAGAGGCGGATGAAAGTCCATGAAGAGGGCTGCTTTGGCTGTGGTCGTGACCAGGACGGCATCAGCGTGAACGTGGCTGAGCGAGGACTGCTGCTCTGTCTGATACGATACGATCACGCCTTCATCTGACTGGCGGATGTGCTCTACCTTAGAGTTCAGATGAATGCCAACATCAAGGACAGCAAGGAAAGCTTTGGGGAGAAGGTCTGACCCACCTGTCACCTCATAGTACCTTGAAAACAATAACAAAAAAAAGAAGAAGCCACTATTATTGCATGCATTCCTGTGGAAACGATCTGCAGTCTGCAGAGATTACATCAGTCACAGACGGATTTCTTCCTGGAATCCAGCATCTACAGACAGATCACACAAGCGCGTCTCTTTCTGCCACAATACAAAAACCACATGTTTTTGTCAGGCAAAACTGGCAACCTCCCACCTCATTACAAAGTTCCTGGTGTAGATATGCAGCAGATTAGACAGTACAAGACTGGGATGTTTCTCTACAGGACGTAGGAGAGATCTAGTAGCTCTTTGGCTGCTGAATGACTCAGCGCTTTATACGTCTTTTTTGCTTGTTGTAAAATCATACATTTTGCAAAACTGAGACTTGGAAACTTAATATTATATATTTTTTGCTTCACACGCTGCCTTTCCTGGACAGCCGGGGCGCCCAAGGGGGCGGGGAGGACCTGGCTGGAATAACTTGATCCTTCTACACGGAACGTCTAGCCAGGGAAACCCCTCCCCTCTGGTGAAAAGAAGGTTCTGCTCACTTCTCAGGTCTAGAAGGAGACTTGAGCTCAGTGCAGGGCCCTCCCTGGGTTGGCAGAGGGAGTGCAATGCCCAGGACTGCAACTTAGGTACTGAGCACTGGGTGAAAAAAAGGGAAAAAATGTGGGATAAAAATAATAATAATAAAAAAAAGTCAACTTCCACGAAAGCACAACTATATTTATTTAACTACTAGTTATTTGTATAATTGAAACTTTATGTCCCATAAACAAGAACTTTTGTGGTACATTGCGATATCTCAGCTTCATGCTGTAAAAACCAAATATTTGACATAAAAGTTAATATAAAATTACAACTTTGCGGCTAAATTTCAACTTGAAACTTAACGTCCTATAATCAATTCGCAACATTTTCTCCAACAAATTGCAATTTTCTCAAAGTCATGATTTTTTTTTCTTTATAACTTTGTTGTAAAATACCAAAATGTACAAAATTGCAGCATTCAGAAAAAATGATGACTTTATGTCCAATAATTGTGATTATTTTTTTGTTGTACAATCATAATTTTGCAAAATCACAACTCTGTTGTAGAAAGCAAATTTTTGTCACATTTTGCATCTTGAAATAAGTGTCTAATCAGCTTCACGTCAATCAACAGCAGAGGAAGTGGGACATAGCTGAGATCCAGTAGCTCACTGGCTGCTGAATGACATTAAAAAAAACAAATAGGTTATCCAACGGAGTAAGATTTATTGCCAAGAAGCATTGTCACAACAATAAGAACTTTGACTACCAAACAAAGAATTTCCTTGTATACTGTAACCACCTGTTTTATTATACATAAGAAATAAAACAATAAAAAGTTTTGATTGCTGACATCACTTTATTGTGCAAGGTTGGAAAAAACTTTATAACCCAGAAGTTATTGAGAGCATGTCACACGAGCCACAATAAAAAGGAAATGCCAAATTTTCCAGAGAACATTACTTTCCCTCTAAAACAGCATGTCAGTGTCTATTTAAAGTCTCATTTAACTCGTGCACTGTCATTACATTAACTAATTCAGAAGGTTTGACAGGACCCTCTTTATTTCCAGATACAGGTTTAATATTTAGTCCTCATTACGTCTTTGCAAGATTTATAAAAAAAACATTATGCTGCTCTCATGTGCCAGTGGGCCTTACTTGGTGCTGTCGCTGATGTCTGACTGGTCGTAGATCATCTCGGTCAGCGCTGTATACATGAGGCTCTGTTCGTTTAATAGATCTCCAATCATCCTGATGGCTTCATGACTCAAACCTCCTTCTTCCTTCAGATACTCCTGTTGAAGAAGCAACAGGAGTTTTCTGACATGAAGGTACTTCTTTAAAAAAAATGTAAAAAAAAAATAATGCATTCTGCAAACCCAACCTTTGGCAGAACCGAATGTCTTAATTATTACTCATGTTCCTCAAGTAGCTTGTTAAAACCCCACTTGTTGGCTTTAATTTTCCCATTTGAACTTTTGAACGATTTTGCCCCTCCCCCTCCCTGTCTGTTGTGCTTAGGCTCTGTCTTCAAAAACCCCTCCCTGCTAGTGAATAGCTGCTTTTGGTGAATATTTAAAAATCTGCCAGCACATTTGCTCAACAATCCATGTTCTCTCTGAATATTTATTGAAAACAGATTGCTTTTTTTACCTTCACAGAATAATGGTCGTATTTGCTCAACGCAGCCCTGCAGCCATGAGCTTCCACTTCATCTTTAACCTAAAACAAAGAAAAGGAAACAAGCTCCTCATGACAGTATACTAGAAGCATGGTACCACTATCATATCATACTGTATGCTGATGATATACAGATTTTTGTGCTATGTTTTTGTTTAGCGCTGGACTGAATTTTCAGAATAGCTAAAGGAGCAGGAGTCTGACTAACTCCCACCATTGTTTCCTCTTCACGCACCTTCTGTAAAGCTTCCTGTAGCAGTTCGTCGGCCGACTTCCCCTTCTCGCTTTTCCGCACCTTGTACCCTAGGATGTCGGGATTTGCCTCCACTGCATATGTCCTTTTCTTCTGCCCGTTAACAAGGTAATAGGTGTTAGGGTCGTCCATGATGAATTTGTTCAGCTTCACGCCCAAGTTTTCAGCAATCCAGCGGACGATGCTGTTGACAGAAGAGTTGATGGCGACCGACAATGTGACAGTAAAACTCATTGTAATTCATGATGTTTAGCTGAAATACTTGTGCCTCAGTAGCTTGATTTAAACAAGCACCTTTTTAAATAATGCCTTTTATTAATTTTATGTTGTGCCAGCTTTGCGATGATGTCACTATTTGAAAGTCTTGGAATGGAAATAACTAATATAAGTGTAAATCCTCCACTTACCGGTGAGAACTTGGGATCCTCATAGCCCCCAGTTCAGCATACCAGCCCTCTTCTTCTTTCCTGTAGGTCTCCACTCGTCCCCCAACACGACCACTAGCCTCTAACATGGTAACCTTGTTCCAACAGACATACAAGCATGGGTTAGAACTTAATCATTTACATTTTAAAGATAATGTGGTCTGCTGTGCCTCCAAAATCCTCATGCATAATGTGACAGTTGCAGGTGTAATGATAGGTTAACATCAACATGCAAAATCAGTGATTGTAATCGATTTCTACAGTCTTTGAGATCAAAACCACTGTGTATTGTCAGTGTGAAAACTGCTAAGATGTCCATTCAGTCTGTCTGGATTATGACTTCCTATTTTCTCCCCTGTCTTAATTATTAGCAGCTGTGTTTTTGCTAGTTTGTAGGTAGAGTTGTCTCTCTATCCTCCCGTGCTCGTCCATTTTTTGTGCCTCCCTGTACTCTCTGTCTCCTCAACCTGGTTGCTTCACCTCCTGTTTGCAAGTTCTTGTTTGTTCTGAACCTGTTTAATTGGATTTTGCTAAAATGAAAATCTTTTTGGTTAAGAATTACCTCCTCCTGTCTTTCAATCCGACCAGCACAGCACTCATGAGAACTAATAACATAGTACAACTTCTTAGGCAACTATTCTGCATAGATTAAGTGAGTTTTCTCTTAATGTTTCGAAGCAAACATGCATCATGAATTTCTTGGAGCTGAAAGGCTCCAGAACTACTACTCCCTGGGACCCCTAATCTGATACATCAAACTGATACAGAACCTTGTAGGTCAGCATCTGTAGAAACTGGATCACAGGTGTGAAACTCAAGACCCACTGGTTAAATCCAGCCCACCCTTTCATTTTTTTCTGGCCTGCGAGGGCATGACAGTTTATACTTCTAACTAAAGCATTTCTGAGGAAATATCACCGTCAAAAAGTGGAATAACAGAGGTAGAGAGCAGCTGTTTTTTGTCAAAAACTCTGGATTGCAAAAGATTTCACAACAAAACGTTGCTTATTTTTGTTCGAACTTTTGATTTTTTTATATAACAAAAATTCATGATTTTAGAACAATCAGACATAATGAAATAAAAGCTGCAATTTTACAACTGTTATAATTTTGACAAAATGTTGCAAAAAGTTATTATCTTCCAACAGAAGACAAATTTTTAATCAAAAAGTAAGAATTCTTTGACATTTGTGATTGTAAAATTAATAGTCTCAATTTTACAGTACAGAAATTTCAATTATATGATAAAGGTAATGACTTTTGTGAAATTTGAGATTTTATAACTTTTTTCATAAGTGATATGAATATGTGACATTGCAAATTCATCCTTTTTAAATTAGTAATTAATTTTAGTACAAAAGGATCAATATGATAAAAATTAGTTTTAGTAGTTTTGTGAATTTTATTCTATTTTTTTTTTCTTACTTTTTAAATAGAAAATCAAACAACATAACTGGTTCAGAAAGTAAAGAGTAACTGAAGAATAACTGTCTTTTTAACAGTAACCATGGTGATGACATGAAATAAAGGTGGTTTGTATTCTTGTCTGATTTTTAAGGATCTCTGTCATTATAAACCCTTTCTCTTTCTCATGCTACAACTAATATAATGCCAGAATAATGACGCTAGAATCAAACTGATTTTATAGTAGTTGGCCAGGAGGGGTTGGGGAAGAGACTTGTTGGGTTCTAGAGCTCTCTAGGAGGCAGATTTGGTGGCTTTACTCCCAAAACTGTTTCCCTCAAAGTATCTTCAATCTATGACACAGAAGATATCGGGTCTGTTGCATGCACCTTGTGTCCCGCATCTTGCAATAACTTGGCAGCTGTCAGCCCGGCTACGCCGGCTCCAACGATGACGACATGGTGGGATGAGTTGATATGCGGAAGGCCCGCCTTCACTGTCTGCAGCAGCTGATCGTAGTCTTTGTCCTCCAGACAATCAGCCAGATGTTCCTTCATGCTGGCAGTACACGTTTGGTGGTGGTGCAATGTGAGCAGCAGCAGACTGAAGGTAGCTGTACAGGAAACCACACCACTGACACCAGTTACCTTGCTCCAACAGGAAATGTTTACAACTGTTGTTACCTTTCATTTAATTTATGAGAATTACAGTCAACAAGCCCCCATTCCATTTTATCTGGCCCACGGGAGCATGCAAAGAAAATCATAAACGTCTACCTACAACATCTTTGAAGAAATCTCTGTCTGTTTGATTCAGTTCTGAACATGAAAAAGTGGAATAACTGTGGTGGAGAGCAGCTGCTTGATGTAAAAAGTTTAAATTATCAAAAGATTTCCAATTTTACATCTGCTGTATTTTGTTGTTGTCAATAATACACAAATATAAAGAGCCAATTAGGAAGGAGGTAGCTTCTGTGTCCCACAGATTAACAAGATTTGGTGCAAAATGTGCAAATGAAGGCCAGACCAACAAAGACCTTGTAAAGATGCTGGCTCAGTATCTACAGAAAACATATCCTTCTCCAACCTGAGCCGAAAGGTCAGGAAGTGAGAGAAAGTCAGTGCTCCAAAATCATAATTTAAAAAAGGTCAGTTTACAGTTTGCGTATCGGGACAAAGATCTTCATTTTTGAAGACATGTCTTTTGGTCTAAAGAGACTAAAATTGAGCTTTCATTGATCATAATGGTTGAGAACATTGTCCTAATTGTGAAGCACGGGGGTGGCAGTATCATAATGTAGAGCTGCTGTGCTGCAGGAGAGACTGGTGTCATGAGGGACGAAGATTAAAACCTCAAAGCTGCCCAAGTTTTGAGTCAAAGGCAACTGTAACTGGACTTCCCTTTTTGGTTCACCTTCCACCCAGAAGGGTTTCTCTCCTGAATGGAAGGTGAAAGTTCTTAAAAAAAAACAAGAAAAGGAAACCAAGTCACATTTGAGAAATACCATGACCTAGGTGACTTAGGAAAAGCAGTGGCATATACTTTAACCCTTTGATGCACCTTCAAAAAATTACCTTGAAATTCCTTCACACATTAAATCAAGCAAAAAAAATTATACAAAACTTGATTAATTAAAAAAAAATCCTTCATTTTTAAAACCAAAATGAGTCTTAATCATATGCATCATATGAAATATTTAAAAATTATTAATCCTTATCATTTTGTGATGATGCAACTCCATTTTATTGCCTAAAATGACACAATAAATGATTATTTTCTATATACATCATGTAAACTGGATTATTTATGGTTTGATCATTGCAGCCTGATAAATGTGAAAGATTAGCAGAGAAATTTATAATACATTATTCATTTTTGCTCAGTGTGAAGTAGTCACACACTTTGATAAGTTTTTTTGTCCATAGGAATCCAATCAAATCATTATTTTTTGCCCTTACTCTAAAAAAATAATAATCAGATAAAATTATGAATGCTTTAGAGGGATTTGTTTTGTCCATGTTGTTTACAATAGTCTTAAAATGAAAATACTTTCTAAAATAATGCACAGTCTTGCATATAATAAAGATAAAATATGTTATAAATGAAAAGCCAAAAACACATAAATGTGCTTGGGTGCATCAAAGTTGCTAAGAGGTTTGGGATTGGAGTGGACATCACAAAGCCTCAACCTCAGATCCGGAGAAATATTCCTGGACAGTACTGAGAATTTTTCTGAGTGAGAAAAAAGACCAACAACTGGATTCACCTTCACCAGTTTTGCAGAAAGGAATGAACCAAAATTCCAGTATGATATTGTGAAAAGGCTATGAAGCAAGAACCAAGTATGGAAGATGATGTCACAGATCGACAGTTAATGGAGTCACATGAATTTCTGGAAAGGCTAGTAAGAAGGGAACATGATGCAATCTAAACTCAAACCTTGAGCAAAGAAAAAAGGAGAAGAAAACCTTCTGAAGTGGTGCTGCCGCAGACAGGAAGTCAATAAAGGAACTGACGGGAGGCGATATGACTTTATTCCCCCAGCTCCTCGTTCTGCCTCTCTGTGACCCACAGCAGACCATAACTAACAAACTCACCATCCCAGTAAATGGCACCGAACATAGTTAATACAATAAACAAATTCAACATAAACATGTAATGTTCATTATCAAAATACTCACTAAATTTCCATTTCACCAGATGCTGAGCCATGCTTGATTTTCCTTCGCCTCCTCTTCGGTGTCTTTGAAGAACAAAAAATAAGATCAGATTACATTTTCCAATCATGCATTATATTAATGCTGCAATTGTTTTGTTTTTGTTTTTTTATGTTTATATTACTTTTATGGATCAGTGGGCTCTTCACTCCCCCTAATTTTGGGTTCACACTGTACGATTTCAGCCGTCTCAGATGAAAGATTGGCAATCGTGAAAAAAATGTTCCATCGTAGCTCAGAAACGGTGGTGGTCAATCTCAGGATGAGACGGGAGCAGAGATCACCTCAGAGTGTGATGGCCTGTCGCTGCCGCTACAATTTCTGTCAGCTAACCGACCAATAGGAACGCCCCATGAAATAACGTAAACATCAGCGCATCTACACAGCACACTCGCCTAGCCAGCTAATTCCGCAATAATGTGATTATGCTGCATTTAGAGCCTGAAATACACTCATTCATTTCTGTAGTTACAATGATTCAACATATGCTCAATCACACATTGGAACATGCTGGAATTTAGTTATCACTGCACAAAGTCAAAATACTGCTTCTTACACCAAAGCTTTGAATAATAAAACTCTACTATATCCGAAAAATCTCATAGTTCTTCAGTGTCCAAGCAGAACACTCCCTGAATAAAGGTTTACTTGCTGTTCCAAGAGTCTGTGGGTCTAGAAAGGGTGGCAGGAGGCAGACTCCCTCTCTACATTTAAGGTTAGGCTGAAGAACTTCCTTCTCGATAAAGCCTATGCTGCCATAGTACTAGGCTGCTGGGGGGAGTCCTATTTGCCCAACTGAGCGTCTTCACCCTGTCTGTCTGATCTCAGTCTCAGATTGTCCTGAATCAATTAATTAGAATCGACATTGTCTATCTTCCATAGTCTCTCTCTTCTCCTTTTTAGGTGTTGTTGTGGTGATGCCTTCGTGGAGATGACATCATAGTGAAGCTGCTGTTAAACTGCACCTATTGATTGGATGCCGCTGTGAGATGCTCGCTGGCATGGCCTCCTGCAGTCCAACCCTCCTCTGAGATCCATGGACTTCACTCTATGATCAACTGTCTCTCTCAGATTAAGCAGTGGTTGAATAACAACTATCTCGCACTGAACTCTGAGAAGACGGAGACGCTCATTATTGCTCCTGAAAGTGCGATCTCCATTAATGAGCAACACCTGGGTGAAGTGAGCTCCTCAGTGAAATCAAGTCTTCGTAATCTCGGAGTCATTTTTGATGAAGGGATGTCCCTAGCACAGCATTCTAAAAAATTAATCAGGAACTGTTACTTTCAACTGCGTAACAT
>JBAMYA010058471.1:0-28917 GCA_037176975.1 Arrhamphus sclerolepis | reverse complement strand
CAGCAGGAGGGTCCCCCTAAGAACCAGGTTCTGGTCCAGGTTTCTTCCCATGAGGGAGTTTTTTCTTGCCACTGATGTGTTGCCATGTGCTCGGGGGTCAAGCTCTGGGTTTCTCAATCGCCTAGAGATGACTTGTCGTAAATAGGCGCTATATAAATAAATTGAATTGAATTGAATTGAATCTGTACACACCAGTCAAAATCGAGAGACCCATGTATGTGTTGATGTTTATCTGGGTTAGCAACTTCAAACTGTCTTTATAAATTAGTTTCCCCTCCAGTTGGTCCAGTTGGCCACAGTGGTTACAATGGACGCAGTCAGGAACAGTTCAAAGCACAATTTGATGTCATCAGTCCGGGATACGGCATATTTTGTGGGTCATAGGGTCATCCTTATGTGACTTTCAGCTGAAAGCGTACCTTGATTCTTAGGTGGGGATGAAGACCAGGATAAGTTCCCATTCTTTAGCATGAATGTGACAGAAAGTGTGACATACAAGTGTTCCCACAACAGAGAGACTCGACTGGATAATTGTTCCCACTGCTGGTTTCCCAGGGGACCCAGGGTGTGGGTGTATGTCCACCTGAGAATAAAAATGTAGCTGAGCTCAGTTTTACACTAATTGTTGTTTGTAATGAACGGACATTTTTGACCTGGAACATTAAGAATGTGCAAAAGTTGAATAAAACTCACAAAATTGTATGCAAATCAATACAATTTATTTTGTGTGTTCAAATCATCTTTGTGGACAAAGTGATAGAACCTTAGGTCAATCTGAACAAATTAATTAGAATTTTCAGAGATAAAACTTTTAAATCGGTCAAATTTGACTGGAACACAACACAAGGGTTATTCATTTTTTTCCCTTGTTTTTTTACGGGTTAATCTCTGAATCAGCTATGTGATTTCTGGAAAACTACAATTATAGTATTTCTAGTTTTGATTTTCAGTTGTTTTTATTATTTTAGTTAAGTTTTAATGGTAATAATAATACATTTCATTTAGAAGCAAAACACTCAAGGAGACTTTACAGGTGAGGGAAGCGTGGTGGGATGAGAGCTAAGCTAAAGCTAACACCACATCGGCTGTCTTTGCCCAGCATCTTCCTCAATTCAGTTCAACTCAACTCTACTTTATTTATACAGCAGATTTTAAAACAACCCAGGTTGACCAAAGTGCTGTACAGATTAAAAAGAGCAAGAATGATAAGTGACTTATATAATGCCACAATTACAAAAAATAGGATAAATACTAAAATACAAAACACAATGTACTAAAATAAATTAAAAGTTAGAAAATGTTATGAAATAAAATTTTGCCAAAATCCACTTAAAATTAATTAAAAGCCAGGGAGAAAAGCCTCATTAATGTGCGGTTCTTGGTGAACAAGATGGACGAGATACAACTACAACTCACCCACAGTAAGAGACTTTTGGACTGTAATGTCATGATTCCATCCAAAACATGGCTCCATGGTGGCGTACCAGGCAGTGCTATCAAGCTTGCCAGATGCTACACACACCATGCTGACAGATCAGCTGACTCCGATAAAACCAGAAGCAGAAGTCTGTGCATCTATGTCAACAAAGCTTGGTGTATGGACTTGGTTACTCTTGCAAGTCATTGTTCAGCTAACCTAGAGTTTCTCATGGTTAAGTGTAGACCTTTCTGTCTGCCACGGGAGCTCACATCCACCATCATCACTGCTGCTTATGTTCCACCAGATGCTAATGCCAAGCTAGCAATGAATGAACTTCATGCAGCCATTAGTAAACCACAGGAAGATCACCTGGGGGCAGCCTTTACTGTTGCAGGTCATTTTAATCACTCAAACTTAAAGTCTGTGCTCCCTAAATTCCATCAGCGTGTTTCCTGCCACACCAGACACAAACATGGCTGCTGCTTACACCGCTTCGGGAAGGACAACAGAGACACTGCCACCAAGACGGCACCCTGCTTCTCCTGATGTCCAAGCAGGACTGAGCTGGATCAATGCACGCAAGGCTGCTGGACCAGACGGCATCCCTGGACATGTGCTCAGGGAATGTGGAAAGCAGCTCATTGGGATCTTCACAGACATTTTAAAATGATCCCCCAAACAAGCAGCTGTGCCAACATGCTTTAAAACTACATCCACCCAAACCATGGTGCCTCAACGCCTACTACCTGTAGCATCCACACCCATCATCAAGAAGTGCTTCGAGAGACTGATCCTGGTACACCTGAAGGACATCCTCCCGACCACATTGGACCCACACCAGTTTGCCTACTGCAGAAATAGAAGCATAGATGATGCTGCATCCACATCTGTGCTCACTCACCTGGACAGTTTGCTGACTTCAGCTCAGCATTCAACACTGTCATCCCCTCCAAATTAATCACCAAACTTGAAGACCTGGACACCACCTCCTCCCTCTGCAACTGGATCATAGACTTTCTGACCAACAGACCACAGCATGTGGGGTCAGGTCACACCTGCTCCACCACTGTCACACTCAGCATCAGTGTGCTACAAGGCTGTGTGCTGAGTCCTTTCCTCTCCTCCCTCTTCACCCATAAGTGCAGACCTGTGCATGGATCCAACTCCATCATCAGCTTTGCAGATAACACCACGGTGATCGGTCTCATCAGCAACAAAGATGAGACAGCCTACAGGGAGGAGGTACAGCACCGGGCCACATGGTGCATGGACAATAACCTGCTCTTTAGCACCAGAGACCAAGGAGCTCATTGTGGACTTCAGGAAGGAGAGAAGAAGCATGCATGAACATCAATGAAATGACCATCCAGCAAGTTTCCAGCTTCAAGTTCCTGGGGACCCACATCTCTGAGGACCTGTCCTGGACCATGAACAACGCCAACCTCATCAAGAAAGCTCACCGGCGCCTCTTCTTCCTGAGGACCCTGAAGAAGAACCACCTGTCTTCAGCCATCCTGGTGAATCTTTACCACTGAATGATCAAGAGCATCATAACTGTGTCCCAGTCTGGTATGGGAGCTGCTCTGTTGCAGAGCGCAAAAGACTGCAGCAGGTAGTAAAAACTGCCCAAAGTATCACAGGAACTGCACTTCCTGCCACTGAGGACGTCCAGAGGAAGCGCCGTCAATGTCGAGCTTGCAGCATCCGAAAAGACTCCTCCCACCCTGCACATGGACTGTTTTCCTTATTCCCTCAGGCAGGAGGTACTAGTATGTACTAGTATGCACTGGTTTAGCAAGATTAGGTAGCTATTATTTATGCACTGTTTAATGTTCACTTTATCTGTACTCATATCATCTAATTTATCATCCGCCTTCCTCCTTTATTGTAAATGATGTTATTGTTCCTGTTTATAGTCTACTGACATTTAACGCGCATATCCATCTGTATAATATGTTCATAGTACTGAACTGATTATTTTGCTCACTCACCTGGATATATATACTGCACTAATTTAATAAGATTATATATGGTTTCACCTGAACATATGCTTCCATCTGTAAATATTATGTATATGCTACAGACTCGTATATACCACATTATTTATGCTGCAACACTTCCTGCTTATTGCACTTCTGTTTAGATGCTGAACTGCACTTGGTTGCTCTGTACCTGTACATGGGTAATGACAATAAAGTTAAATCTAATCTAATCTAACTTGACAGGCCTGATCATGATATGGTATGGAAGCCACAGATTACATAGTTAATCCATAATGTTTAAATAATCTTTTAACATAAAAAAATGCTCTTAAATTACAAGATTAGCATAAGAAAGAAATAGCAAAACAATGCTCCAAAGACAAAATATAAAGAAACATGATGCCTGCGTTGCTTTACCATTTCTAACGAGTGATGCCAGAACTACATAGATGTGGCTCACATAATCACAATACACTGATACACATATTGCCTGACCATGTTATGTAAATGATCTGATGCAGAAGCTGAAAGAAGTTTATAAAAACACAGTCCTATGAAGTATGACAAATAGAAGAAGGGGATACTAGCTCCAACAGCTTCAGTATTCATGAAAAAGCTTCAGCGGTCCAAAAGTGTCTCAGCCATGATCCAACAGCAATAAGTGCTTAACTCTTAGACCATCATGGCAACAGACGGTTAATGGTTAAACGGTTAAAGTGTCACATTACTCATGATATGTAAAGCTTTTCATCCTGTGGCCTGATGCTAACGCTACAGATTTATGGTCTAAACTGTTCACCAGGAGCAGTTTAAGGTTCAGAGCTTTTCCCAAAGACACAATAAGATGTGGACAGGGGAGACTGAGTCGCCAACCCTGCAATCAGCAAACATCATGCTCTTCCCAGAGGGAGACTTCCCATAAATCCTCTCCTCACTTCCTCTCAACAGACTTTAAATTCTGTCTCTCTAAGTGCTATATCAAAGTTAAGTTTATAAACTTGTACACTGTCTGTCTCAGAGTGGAACATTGCAATTACATTTACTCAGCACATAGGAGGCTTAAACCCTACCAACATGACACTTTTTTTCCCTCCAGATCCACCCTCAGGAGAAATGTCACAGTTTCAGCTTCAACATTTGTGTGTCTGCTCAATCCAACACTTTCGTTTTGAAGGATATCCAAGCTTCATGGGAGCACTGTTGGAATACGCAATTTTAGGATTTGTTGCAGCGAAATATTGCAGAGCGCAGCTTAAAGCCTGAACAGGAACATTTCTCTTGATTGACTCTCTGTTTGCCAGCTCACAGTCTCTGTGACCAGACTGTGCTAGACTGAGGCCAAAAGTATTGTTCTCCCATTTCCCCTCTAAAGAAAAGGGAGAAAAAAAGTCCCTTCCTGAACCTAACTTATACTTCCAGTGCACATGCACACAAAAACAGTTCCTCATTATTCCAAACATACTTCATAATTCAGCAGCAAGCGGAAGGTGAGTGAAAGATTACCTCAGGGGCTCCGAGTATAAAAACAAGTCTACCAGCTTTCCTACAGCCAAGCACACGATACTTTCTGTCATATGGTGGTATTTTCTCACTTTCAACTGACTTTTGCACATCCCATTTCATTCCTGCCTTAAAACTACAACACAAAACTTGTTTACTGATTTATCTTTTAAAAAAAATAAATAAATCTCTCATGTGTCATGCTGGTTTATTCTTTTTCACCCGTATCCATCAGTTAATTTGCGACTTGTGCACAGGGAAACGCAGAAACAGCCACAACAGAGCAAAGTGTTTTTCAGTTTGGACTCTCTCTGTCTCCTGTGGGAGAAATTTCAAAAGGGTTCAAGCTTTAGACTCGCTCTGCCAGTATACATGACATGATTCTGGACTCTTACAGACAAAGAAATGACAGTTATGGGAAATAAAATGATGGCATTTTTTCCCCGACAACATCGTACAGTCAGTTTGACATCAGCTGTCTCAAAGGTCTTGTGATCAAAGACTGCGAGACATTTACAGCTTCATATGCCCATAGAGGAAGGGTCTGCAACTACGTTTGCCGTCAGACCAACTCAATGGCAGGCCAAAATTACATCTTCATCTGGCTCAACCTGTCTTTCCTACTTAAAAAAAAGCCAAAAAACCCTTCATCTATAGTGTTATATCTTTAAAACATGATTTATTTTAAATCAAGACTGTTATTACTGTGTTACTGCACTGGCGAGAGGCAAAACCATTGTAGACCTGGTTGAAAAGCTGGAATCGTTTACCAAGAGACTGGAGTAGTTCCAGTAAGGCAGATCAAGAGGACGGCTATTGCACTTCACTACCCTAAAACCCCAGAGATGGGGGACAGCGACAGGGCTCATGGCTGATGTCGTCAAACAGCTACGAGCCACTTCAAGTCCATGTTTGAGGACTACTCTGTCCTGAGAGACATCATCGCTTTTGTCCGTGACCCACTCACTGTCCGAAGTGCAGATTTGTCATCTCTGGCTACAGAAAACAAACAAACAGAAAAGAAAACCATCCCCTCATTGGATGAGGCTGCATTTCAGCTGGAGCTTAATGGTTTTCAAACTAGCTCGCTGATCAGCGACAGCTCAGTGCGCAATCCGTGGAGGATTTTTGGATCACAAGCTCAGAGGAGTGCAGGTGGATTAGGAAACTCACATTTTATGTACCAGAGGGATTGTTTCCCTCTACTCATGGTTGTGAGTTGAGCTTTTCTTCAATGAACGCCATCAAGACGCACCAGGAGAACCAGCTGACACAAAAATCTGTAGAGCAGTTTTACCATTAAGTGAGTGGCGCTTTAAGTTTTTAATAGTCATACTGTTGCTTGATTTTATTTAAATAGTAAATTGCTTTATGCTTTGTTTGCTCTGTAATTTCAGGAGTGCAGCACTTACGTCCCAGTTTCCACCACAAGCCGTTGTGAGTCCAAAGTCAAGCAGAACTTGCTGCTTTTATTTTATTTTATTGTATTTATTTGATCTTTGAGCCAAGTTTGTTATTCGTTTCAATGCATTTATAAAGATTTTGGACTACGTCTGTTTCAGAATGACTGTTTATAAAAACTGGTCTTGAATAATCAATCATCTTGCAGTTAAATAATCAAAAAAATACGTTATTCTCATTCTCAACACTGCAATCTCATCTTCTGTCATTTCTCTTGCAGAATATTTCTTTTCGTTCCCTCTCTTAGGTTTTTATCTCCTTCTGAGACAGCCAGAAAGTCATGATGTACCCTCTAGTCTGCACAATCAGCAAATGAGATGAAACAAAAGCAAAAAAGAAGAGAGAGAGAGAAACATCACTGCAGCGAGAAGCTTTGATCAGTAAAAGAAAATTGGATATACAGACACAGGAGTCATACATTTCTGAAATGATTGATCATGTGTTTTTGCTGGTGTGCATGGGCCCTGCACTATCTTCTCTTTGGTTGTGTCCTACCAACACAACAGCGGGCCACTGAAGACTCAAAATCCACAGCATAACTGGATTTATTAGACTGACTTTGGAAAACTTTCTTGAGGTTAATTGAAAACAATCAGTGTTTGGACCTGCAGCAAAAATGATCCTCCCTCTACGAAGGAATGGGACAAACAAAATCATGATTGTCACACATTGTTTGCAAAGGAAATGGTGATAATCTAAAGCTTCAAAGAGTCAAATAACGTCAGAGAATGATTTCCAAGCCATACGTTGTATGTTTTAAAGTTTCTTTTCTGCTATTAACAATTCTCGCTTCATAGCAATGCTTATAAGGAAATATGAAAAAAATTCCTCAATGCACATTTCTAGTTCCTTTTGAGTTTATATTGGTCCTCGGTTAAAAGGTCCTCCAATAAAATATTTATGACTTAAAGTTTCTCTAAAGATCATTGCAGCTGAATGAAGCTGCCCTGTAAAGAACAAGCACTCTTTTTAAAAGTGCGTTAACCCAACGCTTTATCATAATGAAGAGGCCATTTTCCTGTAAGCCAGAACACTGCAATTCATGTGTGCATTTATGTGAGATACTAAATTCAACTGGCCAAGAAGATCTAAAAAAATAAAATAAAATCTGTCTCACATAAAATAAATGTGCCAAAAAGAACTGTTCAGGAGTAAAGCAAATAAACTGTGTGGTCTTTTAACATTACACAGATCAACTCTCTCACACTAGAAACTTTCAAAAGGAAAGTCCCTTGGTGACTTTTACAACTACAATTCATCAAATGCACTTTAAAGCATTTTCTTTTTTGTTACTGGGTATGTTGCATGAAATATGGAATATGGCTGCATGAAAATACTCAAGAATACCTATTCTTCATATCTAAACACTGTCTGCCTGATCAGCCACGGTCATTTTTTTCCTTTTTGATTCAAGAAATTTGTTTGGTTGTTCTGGCTTTGACTTTAATTTCCAAGAGATAATACCAACAGACACCAAAGAAAACTACTTCTGGACCGCAGTGGAGGAGCATACAACCAATCAGGGTCATGACACATCAGATGTAGGCGCAACCAGACGAGAGTCATCAAAAGACACCGTAAGTGGCAGTGGAGTAGGAACTTAGGATCTTAGTTTTACTCTGTAAATTTGTTGATCCCAAGTATTATCAGCATTTCTGCAGCCTGGTTGTTTTGAGTCGTAGATCTTGCACACTTCTCATCATCATGAGTCATCGCATAAAGGCGCCCGATTTCTGTTGTGATTGATTTTAAAATCAGGCATCCTCATGCAGCAGTCCGCAGTCGGTGTAATACAGTGTTTTATACAATCAGCCTTTTTAATGCTGAACTCTAGAAAGAACAAGACATGGTGAGGTATACATCTTTAAATGGCACAGCTGCGTCACTACTGGATAACGGTGCTTTCTGTGAGACTTTGGCTTGAAAAATGATAAGTGATAGTGTATCTGCTCATCAGTTAGTTTTAGCTAACTTCTTTACTGGTAAAATTACAAATTAATTAAACCAGAACATTAGAACATTAGAGAAGTCAAGCAAAAGAGAGAGAACGATCAGCGAGATCCCATAAATGAGTCAGTACTGGACCAGAATGTACTAGACCAGAGAGGGTTGCTGGTCCCAGTGTGTTTGAGTTTGGTTGATATCAGGCCGTATTACTTAAGTTCTTTGTTTGTCCACTGATTCATAGCTTATTTTGTAACAGAAGAATCAAAGTCTTTCATTTCAGTGAGATGAGGCAGCAATATTTACGACGGTAACAGACAACTGCACTTCTCAACCACAGAGGGCACTAGTGAGCACAGTCTTGTTGCTTTAAAACAAAATGTTTTTTTGTAAAAAAAGAACTTTTACAAGATGGATTCAAACAGTTCAACTTTTCATAACATTAAATTAGATTTTTTTTTTTAATTTACTTTTGTTGTAAAAATCTGCAAAATAAATCATGACTAAACCAGCTGCTCTCCTCAAACTGTAAAATTACAGGTTTGGGGGGATTCATGCAGGCCTGTTATCTGGCCACAGTGCATCTTAGAAACTGCTCTGCTCTACAAAGCAGCATGTACATAAAGATAACTCACCTATTGATTCAGTAAGCACAAACATCTGTGTGGGATGTGAATGTTCAGTTGCATTTTTAATGCTTTTGTGTCCTGCTGCTCTCACTGGAAGCACTGGGTGCCCCCGCTCTGTGCAATCAGCAATTCTTTAAGCGCTGCGTCATCCACTGCTTTTCTAATAACAATTAAACAGTTAAGATACATCTCTCATTTCTTTGCAATGAAAGACCTTTGATTCTTTGTAATCATGCCCAGATTGTTTTGAATCAGATGCTACTGGTCCTAAAATGCCCATATCAAAACAAACTAACACACAAAGCTATTTTATCTGAAACTAAATTTTCTTTAAGGGAAAATGAGTCATGGATTAGACTTTAAGTTGTCAGCTGGCAGCCAGTATTAATGGACAGGATGGTTTTATGATCTCTCTTCAGATTTTTTAGTACCTAAAGACTCCTGATGAGAGGGGAGAACGTGAGCAAAAATGTAGAACAGAAAGAAGAGATATATGAGACAATGACTCAGTGTTTGTCACCTCTTAACTTTGAGTCGGTACTTGAGTTTTTCACCTTTTCTACCTCTAACGCCAAGACGATGAACGATGGCGACAGTGATGGATGGTGTCCGAGCTCTATACCCTACTCCCTTTCCCTCCACAATCTGTCAAGCGGGATGCTCTCTTCTGAGCTGTAAATGAGACAATCAGCAAGATATACATCATCTTCATCTTCTGCTGCTCTCCCTCTGAAGGATCCTGCAGCAGGGAAATGACATGTGTGCCAATCGGATAAAAAAGACTGAGAGCATGTTAGCGACAAGGAAGCAGGCTGATATTTTAACGCCAAAGTTAACATTCAACACTTCAGCTGCTGTCCCCATGGAGGCCAGGCAGCAGAGAAATATTATCATTACTAATCTGATTGGTGATGCATAAAATGCCAGAAAATCAACAGAAACTGATTAAACTTTGGCAAAACAGCGTCTAATTCCCAAAAGGTATTTAATATATTATATTTGAAAATGTCACAGGCTTCAACAAGCAAATTAAGATTTTAAGGGATGTATGAGATTAATGCACCAGTTTTACTGACAATAGCCAATGCACTACATATTGAGCAAATGCTACACAAATATGAAGTAGTCCCATTTTCCAGACTGAACACACACATAGCAAATGTTTTAATCTGTACCTCGCCGGCTTGTGTGTCTGATATCGAAATGTACACTTTGACCCTTTTCTTGTTTTTTTTTATTCCCTTTTTTCTCTCTCTCAAGCGTCTCATAACAAATGTGGGGAAACAGCTGACAGTACATGTTTCCCGCCGCTGCTCGACGTTCAACGAGCAGACGGCTGATGAGTGAGCTGCCTGCACATGTGCAGTTGTTCTTGTGACTACTTAGAGTAAGAGGGAGAAAAAAATAAGCTTAAAGACATGAAATTTCATGTTATGTTTTAGAGTTTTTTTGCCCTTCTCACAGCAAAATATGAAAAGATAGGACATGAAAGGCAAGTAAAAATAAAAGTAAGAATTACATGAGGTAAAATTCAAAATGTCATGTGATAATGACATGAACGCAACAAAAGAACAAAAAAAAATTAATAATTAAAAATAAAGCCTAAATAAAAACTGAAAAAGAACATAAAAAAAGGAATTCTTTCAATGGTCCCTTTGATAATCTTGATAGATTATTTCTTTCAGAACACAACTAAAATGTATAAGCTTTGAATGTAAATGAAATCATTTTATATGGTTATATATGGTTGACCTTCTTTTTCATGCAGATATTACAAAAACTATGGTGAAAGAATAAATTTAAGAAAAATTTAATCTGTACAAAAGACACAGTTTGAGAGCTCGGGAACAAAAAAAAAAAAGACAATTCAACATAAAATGCTTGTTTGCTGAGGAGCAGCAGTAACCTGCAGCTTTAATGAAAGCGTCTGCAGGTGGGGAAAAGGTTTCATTAAAATCTTATTAGAAGGCAACATGATTGTGTCTGCGTATACACATCCAAACACATATACTCTTGAGAACCGTACATGTCAGAAAGCTCCCATCAGCCCATCTACTTCACGCTCTGTCATCGATGCTCATCTAAAAAGGCAGGGTACGCTCTGATAAGTCTCCTCTTCCAATCTTAGTGCCTAAAACATATGACAGCTCATATGATGGCGGTTAAAGTCAGAGAATGACATTTTACCAGAAACACGACTACCAAATGCACCATTCTGCCATGAATAAATGGAAGATAACAGTTTGAAGTTTATCTGGCCCACACTTAAACATATTATTTTCAAAACCTTCCATGAAAACAACACAAAAGCATCTGACATTTCAAAGTGATTGCTGTAGGCAGGAGTCACGATGCTTGAGAAAGGAAAAGAGGAATAAATGAAGTGTATTCGAGAGTCAAGATATAACCGAGAAAATAATGGCAAAATAATCTGGGCGGTAAGAAGAGATGCTTGACTGCATGCAAGATACAGGAGCACAAGACAAACAAGGAAGAAATGGCTGAGTTCAGGATTGAGACACAGCCACAGCAGGGAGATTTGACCAGGGAAGGTTGCATTGCTGAGATAACAGTGAAGCCTGGGACTGATAGATGAGAAAAGCTCCAAAGTCAGTCTGGGGGCAGCAGATGACTACTCAACATCTTCACTTAATGCCGTGGGCATTCTTACGCCCTCTTCTCCAAGAGTGCAGGATGAATATGCAAGCATTTGACACTATCAGTAGTTTTTGTATCTGTTTTAAACAGATTTCCGCCTAACAAAGCAGCAGCCAGACTCAGACCAAAGCAAATCAAGAAACACAATTACTGTATTATCTGTCATGAAATACTGACATCAACCAGCGACTAAAAACTGACCATGAAAAAAAACAAACTGTGCAATTTCCCAAACCAATTATGAGCACTAGAGGTAGAGATAAGGTATTTACACAAGATGTCCTTTTTTCAGTTACAAGGTTGTGTTGAGCCGTCAACAGATCAGTGAATAAAGAAGTCGCCTTCCAGTGAGATAGTGAGGTACAAGTTCATCTGTGACACTCAGAAACCATTCTCTCATAACTTTTTTACAGCTCTTTGGCTATGATATTTTTACATTTGTTAAATGTATGAATTAAAGCAATTAAACATAAGATTTAAAATGATTTCCATGCGTTTCATTCTACCTTCTTTCCTTTTAATTTTTTGTTTTCGAGGGGTCTTGACCAAAGATCTGAACCACACTGTCAATTTTGTTATTTCGATCATCATTTCTTTTTAAAATCATTAAATACTTTCTCGTCTTCTGCTGCTGACGTCGCTCTCATTCCCAGCTGTGAACATCAAGCTTCAGTTCACTGCAAGTACTAACTTCTTTAATGACATTTGAGAACCTTTTTTTTCTCACAGCTAACTGGTACTTAAATGTTACGGATCCCCAACACATCCCTCTGTCTCAGTTCTTTGCAGTCGCTGTGACTTTTTGTGCTGTAAAATACTATATTTTAGGAGAAACATGCAGGAAAACATTCAATCTTTCTCTCTGATCCACTCTGATGACTGCAGTTGTGTGATTCATGTATACAAGGATTCTTTGATTGACAGTTCTGCCAATTTAATCCCAAGCGAGACGAGCGAAAAATATATAAATAAATATACAGTGTTGGAATTTAAAAAAGCAAACAAACAATATATGCTATCTTTATATCTCTCTAAAAGCCATGCCCAGCAATACTCTACCCAACAAATATAATGCTGATAATGCTGATAGGGTCTGTTGTGCAGACACGATCTACGCAACGATGTGGAGCAACACCAAGGTGCTTCAGCTGAGAACATAGACACAAAATAAGTAACATTATGAAGCAAATATGGCTCAATATAAAAAAAATAAAATCATTAAAGATGGGAATACTTGACCACTTTTATACAATTCCCTGCCTTTATATTGTGGCACCTAATTGGGTGGAGGGGAATGTCCACAACATGGAAGACAAAAGTGAAACTCAAGACAGAGTAAAAGATTAATACACAGTTTTGGCTTGGAGACCATTCCACCACTAAAGGTCTGGTAATTATAAAACAGGTAATCACGAGTCTCTTTAAACAGCTCAAACAGAAGAAAATAATTCCCAATGGTGATCCTCATTATCTTTTTAAAACCAAAAATACCCAGACTGAACATCAGAATGCCAGCATTCACTTCATATTACTTTACTAACCTTACTGTGAGATAAAATGGTAATCAAGAGCTGGATGTTTGCAATCACCAGTAAACTGTGATGGTTGGAACACTCAGGAGCAACTTCTCACATCCCATTTATACATTTGGACAGCTTGGGTCATTTATTAATTCAAACATGACAATTAGCACAAACCCTGTATGTGTTAATTCTGATGAGTCTGAGTGAGAAGCTATAAAAACCAGGCAAACATGAACTCTGCAGCGAAGAGAAGCTCATCATCAGTGATAAAAACTGCGGTTGGAGGAGGTGAAAGGAGACGACAGAGGAGCATAATGAAGACAAGGGGGAAGGCAAGGTGATAATGAGGAGGGGGTGGAAAGAAGAGGACAAATTAAAGCAGAGTAATGAGGACAGGAACAAAATGGACAGCTAGAGGAAAACAAAGAGGCAGGAGTAGGGGTACCTCAGCAAGAAAGTTACTTGTTAGGATCTGTGGAGTCGGTGGCGCTATGAAGGATTGGTGACCTGTCCTGGATATACCTTGCCTCTGGCTCAATGACACGACCTCAACAACCCTGAACAGGATGAAGAACGAAATGCACGGATGGAAAGAAAGATAACTGTTGGTGATACTAACTTAGAGCATTAAAAATGGTGGCGGTGTGATGTAAGGAATAAAAGGTGAAGTGACGGGAGAAGAAGGAATGTGACGCCATGAAAATGCCAAATTTTGCTTGAGTCTCAAGGTTAAAGGTGAAGGATGAAGAAGGGACATATAAGAAGACAGACTGTAAAACATTGAAACGCCGGAGGAGAGGGAAACGTGCTGGCCCGCTCGTCCATCTTTGCCAGTGAAGACTACGCATACCGTTACCAGGAATATTTCTCTCTAACGCGCGTTCACTGTCCAACAAACTGGATGAATCACAACTGCTGTTGGGAAAAAAACAGGGATCTTATTTCTTCTGCTGTTTTGTGCTTCACAGAGACGTGGCTGTGTGGATTAATACCAGACTCCGCGCTGCAGCTGGCAGGCTTCCAACTCCACATAGTGGACGGAGACACAGAACGTTCCGGCAAAGCTAAAGGTGGAGGAATCTGTTTTTACATCAACATTGGTTGGTGCATCTGTAAGCCTTTTTATTCACCCTGTGTTTGCTTCTTTCATTCTGGTCGATGTTCACATCCCGCCACTTGCCAATGTGCAAGACGCAATGCGCATGCTCACCAAGCAGATACTGTGTGTGGAGTGGAGGATGTCCAGGTGTGTTTGGACTGGGATGTGGTTCAGGACTGCTACCAACAGTCTGGATGAGAACACAGAGGCTGAGACATCTTACATCAGCTTTTGTGAGGACTGCTGTGTCCCATCATGCACCAGGATGAGTTACAACAACAAACCCTGGTTCACAGCCAAACTCAGAAGGTTAAGGTTGGATGAGGAAGAGGCCTTCAGGAGTGGAGATGAAGATAGAATAAAAGAGGCCAAGTACAAGTTTAGCAAAGTGGTGAAAGAGGCTAAACTCTGAGAAGTTCCAGCACCAGTTCTCAGCCAACGACTCTGCATCTGTCTGGAAAGAGCTCAGTCAGATCACCAACTACAAGCCTAAAGCCCTAAAGCCCCCCCACTCCATAAACGACCAACGCACAAACTGAACAAGTTCTATTGTTGCTTCGACAAACAGAGGGACAGTCTGGAAACCATCCCCCAAGACACCTCCCAACAGCTCCAGCTTCAGTGTATTACCCCCACCTCCCCCACCTCAGAGGGGCCTGGACGCCTCCACCAATGTCCACCTTCAGACCCATCACCCTGACCTCTGTGGTTATGAAGTCCTTCGAGCACCTTGTGCTCTCAAAGAGATCACCAACCCCCTCCTGGAACTCCTGCAGTTTGCCTCCAGAGCCAGCAGGTCTGTAGACGATGTAGCCAACTTGACCCTCCACTACATCCTCCAGTACCTGGATTCCACAGGTACCTACACCAGGATCCTGTTTGTGGATTCCAGTATACGGTGGTATATGCAGTATTCAGATCTTCTGTGTTGCATTAATGCAGACTCTATTTATTTGGGACCACCTCATCCTATTGTTTATATGCACATTTATAATATTTAGAGCATCCAGCTTGTACTGCAGCTCCTCATTTTTTTAAGCTACTGTATCTATTGTCTGTACTCTAACACTTGACACCAACCACACCAAGTTAAATTCCTAGTAAGTGCAAACCTACTTGGCAATAAGCTTGATGCTGATTCTGACAGTCATGGGAACTTTGGGAGCTCTGACACGTCTTGATTCTTCATATGTTTCTAAAGTCATTGATCAAAGTGTTTATTGCTCAATTTCATCTGCAAAGTAGATGCTGTGCAAATAGGAAAGATCAATGAAAGCAGAGGGGAGCAGAACCTAAATGGAGGGCCAGCAATCAGGCTGGAAAGTCAGCTGTCGTACAGTAAGGAGCATTTAACCATCGACCCATAGCTATGGGTTCGAAAATCTCACCATGATGTCTGAAGAGGTACAGGAGTCTGATTTACATTTATTACCATTTACTGCTTTTGTTGGGTTTAGTTCACATTTAAACCAAGGTGGGACTGGGAATTTGGTCAAATATCTTGTTAGTTAAGCATCATTTTATTTGCCTTGAAAAGCCATTTCCATTCACTTCATAAAAATTAACTCATAATAATACGACCAAAATGGTTGCAAAGCTGTTACTAACACCTGTGTTCCTACTGCACTGCACGTCAAGTCTTGATACCAGTCTGGTTGTTATACGCCTCCCATTTTACCTTGTTGCAGTTAACAAGCTGGACCAAGCAAGGCTGAAAAATTCATACACACAACTGAAATCCTCTCATCCATACAAGTGATTTCAGTTGAAACAGAAGCTGATGGGCTTCCAAGTATAACTTTTCATTTTAAATTGATAATCAAAACTAATGTTTAAAAAATAAACTGTGGAAATCAAAACTGAAAAACTTATTTCATCCATTGATTCTAATACAACCATCTCTAGCTCAGATCATCACAGAATCTTCTGACGCTTATTCCTGATCACTGCAGGACGCCTCCATCTGCTGCAGCGCAGGGCATGAGTCCAACCACTCTTTTTATTTTATTTTATTTTTTTGATTGTTGATTGAAAATGGAAAGAACAAATTATTTATATGGACCACCATGGCTCCAAGTACAGATACGCTGGATTGTTGCCTCTCCTCACTTTTCCCGTCTCAGCAGCTTGACAGCCTCCCATTACCACAGACAGCTTCAGCAACTAGTGATGCTGAAGTTAGTCTCCGATTTGTCAGAAGACTAAAGAGTCATTTCATGTTTAGAAGATATTGTTTACTTTCTAAAGATAATTCAGTACAGGTTTGAATGGTCTACATATTGTGGTTTTTGATCTGGACCTTATTTCTCTAAAATGTAGTGGAACTGTCCTTTAGTTTCCTCACGAATCAGAAGCTAACATCAGCATTATCAGTTGCTGAAGCTGTGAGTGGTAACGGGAGGTTGTCAAGCTGCGGAGATGGGAAAAGTGACGAAAAAAGAAATTCTGAGTATCCATATTTGGAGCCACGGTGGTGGTCTACAGTCCTGGTATTGTAACGACTGAGAGTGTGGGGATGGTCTCTGCTAGACCCAGTATATTATTAAATAATGCTGTCACTTCAGTCAGACTTGTTATTGGCTGCTGACATCACTGTGGCTAGAAAACAAGTTTATCCCCGTTAACCTTTATTATGAAGTCGCCCTTCTGAACCAATCAGCTTCTGTTTCAACTGATATTTTCAGTTGTATGTATGAGAGGAACATTTTCAATCGTGCATATGAGCAGATTTCCCATGTGTTCGAGCTTTTTAGTAGTTTATGTGAGCACATTTCAGTTGTGTGTGTGTCAGTGAATACATTTCCAGTTGTATAAGAGCATTTCACATTTATGCGTGTTAGATTTCACTTGCGTGTGTGTGATGTTTTCAGTATGGTGCGTGAGAGAGTCTGGTTTCATGTGTGTGTCTGAATGCTAATTCAGAATAATGTCCCTCACAGGGCCTCTGAAGGTGGCTGGAAACTCTGACATTCTGACAAATGTGTCCCACAAGCTGTCTTCCCTTTTTGTCTGCGTTAAGTTGGTGGAAAGAAGGGGTTACATACACACAGAGACCAAGAAAAGGTAGAAATACTCCACAAAACCAGTATGTACGGGATTTACATCTAATCCAGAGAAATCCTTTCTATACATGAGGAAATTACTTAAAAAAAAAGTGTAATTTTGTTTACGCTTTTCAATTATAACATTGCTTTACTGTCTGATAATTAAAATATGATATAGCCATTCTTAAAAAAAAAGAGGTAATGATATTTAAAATGCAGGAGATAAGTAAAATTTATTCTCATAATAGTCAATCCAAAACTACTCCCATAATATAAATGCCCTGGGAAAGTTATGTCAGTCCTTCCTCCCCTCACTCCACTGTCGCAATTACTTTTTTTCTTAATAGATGTCTACAGTCAGCAGTCAGGGATTTGTGGGTTAGATGTCTTCAGATCGCTGAGAGCTGGATTACATTGACTTAAACTACCAATTTCCTGCACTGTGTGGTAGAAATGAATTGACCTGATAAGGCTCCATGCGCTGTAATTCTGTATAATAATTCATTCATTACAGCTCACTCTCTGCAAAGAATGAACTCACTCTGCATATTAGTCATATATAGATGCATGACACGGACCGTTTTAGGTGAGTACCAACATTCAAAATGGGCCTGAAGTTTGAGCCACCATGAGAATATGAAAAAGCAAGCTTGTGGCTGCACATTAAAATTTGAAAAGAACTGCAATATTGTCTGCAAAAGCCGCATTAATGTCAACATTTTTCACCCTATAGTCTGTGCTCTACCATGCATTTAAAAAGTCTTTCCCCTGGGGGTGAAAAGGCACACTTTAGCAAATTAAACCTTCAGCCACAACCAAGTTACTGGTGTCAAGGCAAGCATATAATGTTTGACGGACCACACAGTGATGTTGCTCTGGAGTCAACCTTTCCTCAGTTTTTTGCAAGCTTGACTCCCTGCCAAATAAAGCATCTTTTCCGCAGTACTTTCTCATGTTTATGCTGCAGGGCAACCACAGTGAGACTGCAACCGACTCCAGCGCTCTAACGGCCCCCTTCAAATCTCCTGGATCACTGCTTTTCTGCAACCCCCCTCAGGGGACAGCCCAGGCCTGTTCCCCAATTTATTGCCGGCATTTATAGGAGAGCGGTGTGGAGATGGGTGGCATCGGGTTCGACGCTTGTTGTGTCTGTGATGGCGGGAGTGAGGAATAGAAACACTGGGAGAGAACCCTGAAGCACTGGCGCACGATTGGATTACTTTATCTTGTCAGAGTAAAGGAGATCAGCAAGTGAGGCAATGGCTTGTGAAAAGCAGCAATCGAGAATATGGGGAAATACAAGCAAAAACAAAATGATGGAGGGGCCAAGAGAAGGTGAGGATGTAATTGGAGCTGACAACTTAGGTTGAGGTTGTTTGTTTCAGATGTCATCACTAGTTTAAAAGTTGTGTGTGCACCTCAAACTGAAAGATGACTTATGATCCTCCCTAAAACATTTTACTTTCACCAATAAGTTTATATTGAATTTCCCTTCTGGGATAAATAAAGTATTTTTCATTTCATTTCATATCTATACATATTAATTCAATTAAAACTTCCCCAACAACATTAGCAGCAGTACAAACCTTTCGATCTACACAAGCAAATGTGAGGACCAGTCTCTTGGCTATTTCTCATTGGGTTATTTACTGCTCACAAGATTAAACATTAATAAAAAAAAAATCTGCCTGATGAAATATAATTTGGTGTCATGGCAGATGTTAATTATGAGCAAGGGATCAAATTAAGTTTGTGTCTCCATTAGTTACAGCTGGGACTCACAAAGGCCTCTGCACTTCTGAGAAAAGACCCCGTTAATCAGCCAAAGTTTCAGTCGGCCCATGATGGAGGGCAGGACGAGGTGACAGGTTTAAAAGATTGTTCAAGGAAAAGCGGCCCGCCTGCGATGAACAGGGATGGATAAAATGAAGAGATATGAGAAAGGGTAAGAAAAGGTTATATGCACAGCAGAGAAGAAGAAGAGGGCCAGATGGGGGGAGATTTCACATGAAAAAGGTAAATGCTGTGGTGGAGAGACAAAGAAGCCAGGACAGACATTTAATGATGCTGAATGTAGAGTACTGAGCTTCACCACGGAAACCAGGGAGGAGGGGTGTGCTAGTCAAAGCCATTGAGCTGTCCAGACAAATACCTTATTAAGCTTTTTTTTGGGGGGGGATGACAAAGGCTTTAGGGGGAGCACTGAAAATGGGAAAGGCACCCTTGAAATAGGATGGAGGTCACTGGCCTTTGTTTACACCAACAAACAGTTAGTGTATTTTGTGATGTTTCTACTGCCAAGTAAACTAACTGTAAATAAAAGATGCGTGTAACTACCGTAACACTGCACACAGGTTTGTGATCAGTCATTGTGAAGCTTTGAATTCAACTTTGTCAGAGGTGGGAACCGTTAGATCAGGTCAGAACCTGATAGATCAGAGCCCCATCTAGACAGATGGAGGGTCTGAAAAACGAGCCACAGGGTCACCGCATCCAGGAGGCGGTTCCAACGGCTGCTTTTCAAACTACCTCTGCACACAGTTGGTTCGCACTACAACAATGAACAAAGCGAAGCATTCAGAGATACGCAAATGAATCAACGGGAAAGTGTTGTGGAGAATAGTTTGATGGAGAAAAACACAAATATGATGAAAACGGAATCCAATCATTTTTGCAAGCAGAATCACTCAACCAATATCTTTGAAAAGAGTAACCGTTAATTCTGTCTAACGTCAGACTGATATACATGATCATGTCCAGGGTACTTCTGGAGTAGCATACGTTGTCATTACAGCAAGTTAACCAGATGCCACTCACCATTTGTAAATATCATCATCATCATCACAATCTCTAACTGTCACAGAACCCGAACTCTAACTCAAAATCTGAGAACCAAAACACACAATTGACACAATTGAAAAAGACGGTTCCAAAATGGAGAAGGTCACTGAGAGAGATGACTGAAGTCTGGGTCACAGATTTTGATTTCTAAGTCACAGATTCTTGGTTTTGGTTGCCAATACATTAAGTTAATTGTCACCAAAGAAACAGTATTTATGATTTTAAAAAAATCCACAATTTCATGTGCAAATTTCAAGCCTGGTATCTTCTTAATTAATTTTTATACGGAGCACAATTACTTTACTTAATTACGTTTTAGATCATTTTGAATAAAAGATTAGCTCATTCACCAGTGAGCTTAAAAATGATTTGCTGACTTACATCTTTTTGTTTTGTTTTTTTCCCAAACCTTACATACATACTCATCTCTATACTCCAGCTCCAGTGTCTTTGTGTAAAAAGTCCTGTCCGCCAGGCTGAGAGTATTTACAATCGATGAACAATAAAGCAGGTAAATCATTAGCCACCGCTCAAGCACATTTTCATGTGACTTTGAGTCTGCCGGAAGTGGAAACTGTGAAGATAAACATGACTGAGGAAGCAGTGAGCAACAAGGGGAGGAGTGGTTAACGAACCATGGATTGGTCATTATTAGTTCACTTTATGACCTTTCAGCTGTCACTGTTACTTTAATAAAAGGGACCAGACCAGAAGACAATAGCAACTATCCAAAAAGATGTTTTCAAATTAAAATGTAAATTGTTCTGATGGGATTTTTTTCCCTTGATACCATTTTACTGAAAATATATATGAACACAAACAAGCTGCAAATAGCAGTTTCCAAGAAAGTCTGTGGCAATGACTGACATGTATGGACTGGAAGACGCTCCCGCTGTCTGGCTTCTATCCTAAATATAATTTCTGAGCCACTCAAAAAGGATTTACAAGTCAAAGAAAACTGAAGTAAAAGTAATGCATCTGTCAGAGGAGGAGATAAGCAGCACAACAAATCGAGAAAAAACGAACAGGACTTTTCAAAAGTTTTATTTGAAAATGTAAAGTTTCTATTTATGCAATGTATTGGATTTCTAAGCAGTCCTTTAAATCTTTCCATCTCTTAAAATCTCCAAAAACAGACTAAATTGGCTTTCATGTGAAGAGAAAAGTCACTCACACATTTAAACTCATGACACACCTGCTATGCTCTACGTTGTTGAGGTTTTGGGTTCAGAGGAAAGAAAATAAATGACTCCAACTTCTCAGGAATCATGGCAAACTGCATTAAAAAAAAAGGGCAAACAACAGTCTAATAATCAACATGTTCTCTTTACATCATGTGGATAAGAATGCTCAACCACATGAGAATGTTAAAAGGTTTCAGTTCAAAGTCACAATCAGAACTAGCCTAGAAATCCAAACGTACCGCCAGCAAACTTGAATTTACTCAGCAGGTCCGTCTTGCTATCCTCTGGTGAAGGTCATTAAAAATGTCCAAAAGTTTTGGGGAACAATCAGATCAGTCTATCTTTGTAAAGAGTATCTGAGAGGGCTTAATGTGATCATGAAAGAGCTGATACGTTGTGGTCTGGATGGTAATTAGATGTCTGCAGCGGAGGAACGGCGGTCGTTCAAACTAGCTTCATCGACAGTTGAAGACTTCCCTAATGTTCTCTTGTGCTGGGTTCATACTGTACAATTTTGTCTCAGACCAAAGATGGAGCAATCATGGAAAAAAAAGAAAAAGAATAGCACACCAACAGCAATACGACAATGCTGACTTCAGAGAGATCGGTGCATTAGCACATTAGCAGCAACGCGCTAATGACGTGATGATGCTGCGTTTAGATACTGAAATACACTCAGATTTCTTTCTGTTTCAGCCATGATTCAGTAAAGTAATTGCCTACTAATTTCACGTTTTTTTTACAACGTGACTTGAATTAATCTTATAAAGATGAAAAATCATACAGTGTGAAGTCGGCATCAGGCAATGTGGTGGATGAGGCCCATCTTATTCACAAATGGTAAGTCTCATCTCCAGAACACTCTCCCGTCCACTTTTTCCACTCATAGCAAATGAAGAATACTAAATAATGGAAAATTAAAGAGCTACGCAGAAAACAAAAACTCAACACCAGGTGTGCAGGTGAAGACTTGCACTAACAGAGTAGATTTTACAAAAAGACATTTCATGAATGACAGTGGGATTAAGTGAACCTGGGGGGTGCATCCATGTGTGGTAGGGGGCTGATACAAAGAGAGACGGTACCTGTCCTGATGTGACGTGACACATGACAGCATCGTCTTTTCCTCAGATATGCTGAAATCAGAGAACTGCTGCTCCACTGCAGCTGAGGACTCTACCTGGGCATTTATAAAGAACCGCTGGCCTGTTTGCCAGTCTTTTAATTAACAAACGTTGGCCCTGTTCCTTTTGGCTTTTTGGCCACATGCTGTATTTCACAACAAATGTTAATTGCTTAGAGACAAGTTTTCTTGCACTTTTTAAATCATTCTTTATTAATGTTTTAAAAACACTCTGAAGCAACTTTTAGAACAAACTAGCCACTCTGTAATTTTATAAATTCTTTCTACTTTTGTAAATGGGATTACACTTGAAAGTATAGCCATAGCTCAGAGTGTTTGCATTTGTTTGCGCTGTGCTATATGATGACAGAGAGGCTGGAAAGTACGCCAGAGCTGTGATCTGATGGAACGCATTCATCTCAGAATGAAGAAACAAAAACTGTAATCTGTGATAAGGTTTCAGGTTTGGAGGTCCGTCTCAACACATCCATGCAGAGAAGTTCGTACTTGGGTCCCGTCTTTGCAGGCTCTCGCAGACCAGATAAAATAAAGTGGTGGGTGGGCTGGATTTGGTCCGCAGGCCTAGAGTCTGACGAGTGTGACAGAGCTTGGTGAAGTCCTATGATTTAGCTTACTGCACATAAACATTTAGGCGTGGAATGCTTCTTCAAAATCTCTCTGAGGACCTTTATGATAAGGATGCAGTTATAAATTTTCGATGACATTGTGACAAAGTCCTGATAGCAAATATCCTCTGCTGCTTTATGTGTATAAACACTGCATGTACGCACGTGCCTGTGTACACAACAGGTATGAAGTCAGAGCTTATCATGGTGGAGTCAGTTAGCTGAGCTCTAAAAGTGCTGCCTCACCGCAGCATTTACAGTTTGATCATGTTTATGAGACACTGTATCACTGCTGCAGATGCAGTCTGTCCAGATGGAGGACCGTTCTATCATATTAATACTTTTATATCTGCAAATCTCTTTGCTAAAAATCGAAGGGCTGGTGAGGATGCCTGCTACTTGCTATTAAGAATTTTAAAAAAGGACAAAATGTGAAAACCAGGGGAAAAAAGTATCCAGTGAGCATCCAAAGGTCATGCTCAGGCTGGCAGCAGAGGGGACGGACGGACAAAGCATCTCAATTTTCTTCCTTTTTTTAAGTCGTGCACCACCGCTGTGCTCTTTTAGCCTCTACAAACGACTCCTCAGACATTTATAATCTTCTCATCCCATGCTCAATCTTCCTACATTCAGTTAACCCAGCAAAGGCAGATTAATGAGAAATTAATCCATTTAATTCACTATAAAGGTCTCCTCCTCTTGTAACCGTTAAGCTTCTTCTGCCTTTGCCAGATAATTAAAACAATGAATTTAATTTATGAAGACCTTTATGTAACACTAGATCCTAGAGTGGATTTTAAACTTATATCAAGAGCTAAGGATAACGAAGAATTACAGTTTTTTTTTATGTCCTCTCGGAGAATTTATAAATGCAACACAACAGAGCTGGTAAAACTCTTTAGGCAATTCATTTTTATGTCAGCACAAAAAAATGTGTTTACCTCTTCATTTTTGAGAATAGTTATCAATAATAATGAACAAAACTCATGTGTGATTTTATATATTTGTGGCTGAGTATGTTTGAGAGAAACACAACTGCAGACATCCTGCTGGGTTTTTCCTGCGCTTCAAGTCGCTACTTCCTGCTTCGTCATATCAACACTTCATTATCAGTAACTGAGCTCACAGGTGACTCATGCACACAATGAACAATGAAACTCCACGCCAGCTGGTTGTCAGGCAGCCTGCGCTGAAGAAGCCAAGGCTGGTCGAAATCTTGAATAGGTGGACCGTGAAGTGTGTCAAGTTACAAAGACGTTTCATCGGAAAATCCACAAGCACTAAAAATATTGATGAAAACCATTACTGTCAACTTTCCGCAGTAAGCTGATTTCTTAACTGATGTGTAAACAAGAAACCTGGATACTGTCATGACAATGTGAAGCTTTGACATGCTTTGGATTCTGGGGAATTAGAAACCACATCTTTTTTTTTTTCAAGTCACTTAAATCCCAATTCAATACTCTCAGGATTCTTGAGGGCTGATTAAATTTATATCATAAACTAATCTCAAAAATCAACCCTGCAGTCTCTGTTCCTTCAGCTAAATGGGAACAGGACTTAGAAATCACCTCGAATGATGAATTCTGGCCCCAAATTTGTAAAAATATATTCTGCTCAGCCGCTACCGCAAATTTAGAACTCATACAATACAAAAATAATTCACAGAGTGCACTTTACTGGTGAAAAGATGTTTAAAATGGGTTTTAGAGACACAAAAATCTGCTCATATTGTGCACAAAATGCTGCTGACACCTACTTGCATGCTGTATGGGATTGTACACCAGTCAAAGCATTCTGGCACAATATTATCAAAACTCTCCCAACTTCTGGATTGTAGCATCCCAGCATCACCATCTCTCTGTTTACTGGGAGATTCCTCCATGATCTCTCTGGATAACAGTTCCAAGAAAACTCTCTTTATTGCCTTAATCATCGCCAAAAAAAACAATCCTCATAAATTGGAAAACTAAAAATTGAATTAATATCGCTCTCTGGAAAAACTTACTAATTAACTTGGAAATTGGAAAAATTGTCAGCCACAATAAAAAAAAAAAAAAATCAAACTGCCGATTTCGATCAAGTTTGGAATAAAATGAGTAAATCTATGTTATAAAACAATTATAACATAGATTGCCCCAAAAAATGATCTGTGATTGTATAAGTTGTAGGTCAAAGGATTATTTAACCATGATGCACGAAGACTTTTCAAATCTGCTCCTACTACATTTGCTCATTTAGCTTGGTCTTCTTCTGCCTGTGAATCCGTTGACGTTTTCTTATTGATCCCGGGGGAGGGATAAGAACAACTGTAAATATCACAGGGATTATTGTCATCATTGTTATCGGGTCACATGTGCATTTTCCTTAAAATCTCATCAGAGTTGTATCACTGTCTCACTCCCCCAGTGGGTGCGGCCGCCTGTTGCCCATCGCTCTGGATCAGGGGTCATGTGTTGTTGGGGTGGCGGGGCTGGCCCTGGGGGGGTTGGCCCTGGGGAAGGGAAGAGGAAGCTGGGGTGCAGTGAGACCATCCACCCTCCACGCCCCAACCCTTTTTAATGCACTTAGCTTACACATACATCTGAATACAAACGGAAAGGAGGGGGAAACAAACAAAAAAATCTAAAACAAACAAACAAACAAACAAAAAACAGAAAAAACAAATAAGAAGGGCTAGCGATGAAGAAGCTGGGGCGTCGGGGGAAGCATCCACCCTCCACGCTCCACGTCTTGTTTTTAATGCACTCAGTTAGACACACAGACAACACAAGCAGGAGGGGGGTGGCCAGCTATAACGGGGGTATTTCAGCCCTTTGCTGCCCTGGGGGGGAGGGTTTTCAGGGTGGCCATGGGCCCTGGCTGGTGGGGCGTGTACCTACGTTCGGGGGCCCCGCCTCCGGGGGGGGGGGATGATGGCATTAACCATCAATATACATGCAGGCAAAAAAAATTATAACATAAATCTTAATAATTGTGCTTCTCATTTCAGTTAAAATGCATTACTATTGAAATTCAAATATTTTTATTGCAAAGCAACATTTGGTCAACAGTACAGACTTTCTTAGTATACACACTGCTTCATTTCAAATGTAGTCAAAAACAGACAAATTATAGAAAGAAAAAACCATAAATAAACAGCATTGGGAGATAAATAAAAACATGATAAAATAAAAGCAATGAGACCTCCCTCCCCGTCCTACTTCGCCCATTAAGTGCCAATCAGGTCTGTGTTACGTCTTGCCTTATGTACGAATTTTACAGTCTTAATTCAAGTCACACCGCATTGCGTGAAATCAGTAGATAATTAATTGAAAGCATGTTCCACTGTGCGATTTAACATTTGTTGAACTGTGGCTACGACAGAAGTGAATCCAAGGGTTTTCAAGCTCTAAACGCAGCCACGTTGCATCACCGCGTCATTAGCACCATTAGCAAGTTGCTGCTAATGTGCTGACTCACGATGACTCTGAAGTTAGTGTGGCTGTAGCGGTGTTTGTCTGCTTTGAAAAGAAAATAAATAAAATCAAGAACAAGTAGTGTCTTATTGTAGTCTTAAACACCTTTGAAAAGACTGAAAATATTGCTGTCCAAAAATCTTCGAGTTTAGGGCACAGCACGTAGCTGTGAAGTAAGTCTGCATCTGCCTGACTGCACTTTTCACAGATGGGTGACATCTCTGTGCAGGATTTTAAACTGTATCAAGCAATGCCTAGCATTCAGAGAGCAAGTGTTGACATACTGAAGTATGGTATCTTCTGCTATTCGTACACCCAGTTCTGTTTCCCACTTTTATTTTATTCCCTCCATATTTACTTGGTCTTGCTCTTGCAACAAATCATATATAAATGAAATTGCATTTCTTTCCGTTGTGCAGTCTCTGAGACATCTGTCTAGCCCGTCAGGTGGAGAATTTCCAAAATGATTCAAGTTTGTCCTTACAAAGTGTTTATTTTTGAAGATATCTGAAAAACGAAAAAATATTTTTCGACAGACCATACTTCTCCTGCAGTAACTGAAATGATGAATATGTCCCATTAATGTAGAGATATAGTTCTTTCCACCTATCAAAACCTCCATCTATGACTGAAGTGGTGAATGATGGGTTGATGATATCAGTAGTGTATGTGACAGTTTCGTAAGTTTGAGTTGCTTAGTTATTTGTCTCCAAACCTCAATGTTACTGTAAATGACTGGGTTATAGTTTAACATGATTTTTTTAAGGTGGATGGGAGACATTTAAATACCACCAACTGAGTAGGGAACACAGTCCTCTTGTTCCATGAGTAGCCAGCTGGTGAGCACAATCGTCTCATCCAGCCAGTGGAGATGCAACAGATATTTGCTGCATATTTGCCCAGTAATATTTCATAATCTGGGAGGGCCAACTCACCCTCTGTTTTGCTCTTGCACAAATGCCTGTTTCTGATCCAGTGAGATTTGTAAATCCAAATAAATGAAAGAACCAGACTGTCCAGTTTTTAAAGAAGTTTTGAAAAAGGTGCATTTGCTCTTCCTATCAAAGAGATGGGGAGGGTTTTCCAGAATTCTAGTTTATTTCTGAACTTACTCAATATAACCATAAAAATAGCTTAAAATAACCTGTTCTATTTTTTTGTGATTTCTGACCCCAAATAAGTCCATTTTTTTCCATGCCAGCTTGAGTCCGCTCTAGCAAACCCAGCTCACTGCATCGTACCAGTATCAACTGAATTTTTCCTCAGTTTGTTCTGTATCCTGAGAATGAGCTAAATAATTAAACTGTCTTCTGTAAAACAGGCACTGAGGTTTGTGGCTTTGTAATGAAGGTCAAAATATCATCTGTGTGAATGATATTTTACTTGAGGTATAGTTTGTGTCACAACCACCTGTGTCTCTTTATTTGCACCAGCTGTTGGTGCTAAGGGCTCCAATGCAAGTGCAAACAACAAGGGGTTAAGCAGGCACCCTTGTCTAGTGACCCTGTGAAGGTTAATCGTGTCTGAAATTGTGTAATTAGTGATTTGTACAGAGTAACTTTATCCATGAGATAAATTTTTATTCCAAGTCCCAAATTTTCTAACACTGCATACAGATATGGGAACTCTGCACAATCAAAAGCCTTTTTGGCATCTGAGTTAGAATGAATAAATCTTCCTTTGGATGTCTGGGTGAATACAGAATACTAAAGAGGCGTCTAACATTATGGAACAAGTGTCTGTTTTTTATAAATTCGGTCTGGTCAGGGTGTATCAGTTTGGTTACAAGGGGACTGAGCCTTGATGCCAGAATTTTAGCCAAGATTTTCAGATCAGAATGTAAAGCTGGTATTTGAGAGCTAAAATTTTATTGTGCTTAACTCTGCAGAAGGTTGAGCAGCAATTTCTGCATCTAATTTTTGTATCTGTTCCTTTAAGTCTACCTGCTTTTAATTGTTGTGTTTCTTTTGTGAAGACTGATGGGAAATACATCCTCTTATATGCTTTAAAGACTCCCATAAAATAAATTGTGAAATGTCATCTTTATCATTAATCTAAAAAAAAAAAAAACCTTACGTCTTAAGTCTCCAAGTAATCACAGAATTGCTTTCTTGTCAGCAGCTGGGAATCAAGCCTCCAGGATCTGAAATTCCTTTTCACCTCAAGCAGTTTTAGTGACACAGAGACCGGGCAGTGGTCTGAGATTATAATGTTGTGGTATTTGACATTATTAACCCCAGTCAAAGGTTTTCTGTCCAACAAAAAGAAATCGATTCTAGAATACACACTGTGAGCCCGAGAGCGAAAAGAATATTCTCTGCTCATTGCATCAAAGATTCTCCACACTTTGACCAGATTGGTGTTCTTGACAAACGATTTCAAGAAACTGGATGCATTAGATTGAGCTAATCTCTGGTTTGACCAT
>JBAMYA010058445.1:0-28921 GCA_037176975.1 Arrhamphus sclerolepis | reverse complement strand
GATCTAGGGCTAACAGTCGGACTGTGTCCTAGCTTTGCTGCTATTGGATTAGTAAGTCATACTTTTTCTTGCCTTCTACGTCATGCGTGTTTCAGTTTGGTTGATATTAGGCTGTATGACTAAAGCTTTTTGTTTGCTCACTGGTTCATAGTTCACTTCATAATGTGGCCGGCTTCGTTAGCTAGCATGCTGTTTACTATTGTTACTCTGAGTTGAGTGCAGTGATTGTTTCCAAATGAGCCCTCAGGATTCGCTGGCTCTTCTCTCATCAGCTGGTCAGCAAAGGTGATACATGATACCTCTCTAACGGATACAACCCTATTAAACATGGCTCTGGGTAAAACCAGAATGATCGCCCGAATGAGACAGCAGAACCAAAACCCATAAATGAAAGTTTGTGGAGTCGTTGGTCTCCGATACAATCTGTCCCAATGATTGTCTTTTTCCTTTTTCCACAATCTATCAACAGCAGCCCACTGGCAGAAATGAGAAACACATTAATCAAAGGAAAATTAAACATAAGTTTGTTTTTGTGAAATTAATTTACATTCATAAAGAACATAAACATCAGATTAAAATCCCCCCGATAACAGTTTTTGTTGTGAGGCAGAGTGAATACGTCATATATGATTGTCTGACTCTGAGCCATAGAAACTGATGAGAAAACTGTACTAGTGTGGCATGACTTATTGCAAAAGCATGGAAATAACTTCTCTCTGTTCATGCAGCAAAAACACAATCCCTTTAATGAAGATGAACATCTTAGAGCCTGAAATAAAACAAAGAAACAAAAGCCTTTGTGCCATTAATTATATTACATTCCCTTCTTATTCTGTCCTGAATTCATCCTGCAGACCAACAGTACACCTTAAGAGAGAAGCAAGCATTGCAGAAAACCAACCAATTTACACAATATGTGACAGAACGATAACATCAATGATATTTCTAATAATATGTGGTAGAAAGAAATGACTTGAGATTGCACTTTTGTTTTCTTAACTCCTCTCTTGCAGATAAATGCCACAAAAACTGAGAAGACAATATAATAACAATGAAAAGAGTACAAAAACAGAACAACATATAATAGCATGATCACTATGACAGAAACAAAAATCATGAGGTACCTAAAGGGCAGAAAGTGGAGAAGGAAACAAATCATATGTGTATTTCTCTCTTCTCTTAACTGTTACACTTGTCAATAGACTATCTGCAGTCTATTGTCTGTACTTTGCGAGTGATTTTTAAACCCCCGGTCAGCTCTGGCCTGTTGTCTAAGAGTCAGCATGGTAATTCAGAATGATTTGTGTGCCTTCAGAAACCAAGCAAGCTTGAGATAAAGTCGTGGCGAGAGAAAAGATTGCACTCTAGTGTGCGTTGAACTCGCGACCGACAGAGATCACGATTCCATGCTGACTGCATTTTCAGATTAGCACTTAGGACAAAAGCTGGAGGCTGCAGAGTTGCTTCATGACACAATAATAATAATAATGATAATAATAAGAATAATAATGATTTTTAAAAAAACACTCTATAACTGAAATGAGGCTTTGAGCTTGCGGTGCGCATGATTATGACAGATGCATTGTTTGTTTTTTTCCAGATGTTCAGAAATCCTTTTACAAATAAAGATTTGTCTGCAAACTGCCTAGCGAAAGCCTTTGAACGCGCCACTGATCATGCCATGCAGAGCAATATGAACAAGGAGTAAAATCCACACCATTTAGCTGTTTTTTTTTATATGCTCAAAACATTTTTGTATTAAGTGAAAAGTAGTAATATATACTTTTTTTTAAGTCTCTCATTTAACATGAACAAACTTCCATCCCTTGTACAGAGGCACTGAGAACACCTACAATACACTATTTTATTTTTTTTTTATGTATACACGTCACCTAACAATATATTTTAATCAATATCATCCATACTATTTACATTTTTATCATTTGGTTCCATTTGGTCGTAGACCAGTTTTTGTTTCAGCCAGAAAACACGGTAGTGTTTATTGTTTTAAAGGAATATTCTTGATTTAAGACAACCCCGCGTCTCTATTTTAGATAGAAAAGAGTGCAAATGTTCAATAGAAGCCAAAACGAAAGTGAGCTGAAGAATTTTTAAGTTAGAGAGAATATATGTTTGCAGAAAATTATAATGATGCTTGTGAAGGGGTGATGGAGCTCTGGCAAAAAAAAACAAAGTCATTCCACTTAAATGATAGCATGGACAGAGGAAGGAAGGACTTTAAGCTTGAATGTGTATAAAAGCAGACTTCTTCCTGCTGCCACTGTCTGTACAAGTTAACTACTGATGACGTACAAATGTCTATTAACAGACACAAAAAGTTGGAGAGTTCATGGCCTCTGCTTCAAACAACTGCCAGAAATAAATAAGTACTAATCCAGCTTTTTGGAAGCAGAGAGCATGAACCCATTACTTGTAAGACTTAATAAGTGGTGCTGACTGGACAGAGATGCACATACAAGTGCAACTGACATCTATTACTTAGATAAAACTCATTTTTAACTTCATTCTACATTGTTATATTAATTTATTTCCTTGCTTTTGTGCCACTGATGACTAATGGTTGTGATTAAAACTTCTCAGTACATTTTGACTGAGATAATCTGCTGTTGTTCCCTCAGTGTGCCAACAGGGGGCGCCTGTCCTCTATTCTGTCACTGGAGATTGAAGGGAATGTTCATTCATACATCTCTCCCCACTATTTCCCATTTTAGGCTAATTATCTCCAGTTTTGCTGAATCACATAGCAAAGAACACTGTAGCTTTATTATTCATGTTCCATTCACTTTGATTTATGACTTTTGGGGTTTTTTTGGAGTAATTTATGTTGTGTTAAAAACACAACAGAGACAATTTGTCTGTCTTTCATACATCTCTTATCACAATTTCCCTTTTAAAGCTTACGTCACTATTTCAGTACACTTTTTGTGCATATACAAAGTTAAAATTACCTCGACCTGTCGGCAGGGATCCTATCCATACCATCACTAAAGTGGAAAAACATTTTTGAGCATCAACGACTTCTCCTTGCTCCTGATTCTTGCTCCTGTCCATCCATAACACTCCCAAAGAGAACCTCAACACCTACATCTCATTTTTGAGGCTTGTCTCTTTTGAGGCTTAGAAGAGCAATTTGTTTTGCTGTAGCTCCATTTCCACTTGTGTTAAAGTTATTGTCATTATGTGGCAAACATATATCCCATTCTCACTCAAAACTGCTTTGAATTTATGTTGCTTTGGTCCCTGAGAAAGGTTTACGCTCCTGACCATCTAATAATAGATACTGGGTTGTCTAAACTCTTTAATTTCCTTTAAGAATTTTTTTCCAGGTAAACAACTGGTTAAAATGCAAAATGCATAATATTTTCTATATGTGCAAAATGTTCTGCATATATCAGAGTGTAAAACCGTTTTAGTCAGTTAAAACGATTGTAATGGCAGTATCCCTCTAATATATGCCGAGCATGCAGACACAATGATATACATTCTGTATGATGTTGTTATCATTCTTGTATGATTTTTCTTTCTTTTTTTCCTTTTTTTTTTTTTTGAAAAGGACTGAAAATGAAAAATGGTGTATTTGTGTGAGTGCATATGCTTCAGTCAAAGAACCCTGTGAGTGTTTGCTGATTTTCACATCTGTAATGCGCAAACTTACAATTAAAAAACAGCCATCACTGTGATGTTGCCTGGTTACAGACCTTCAAATCATCTCTTTGTCAGTGCTAACGAGTTGCCCGTCACTATGACAGCTGCTGCGGTCCAGGCACCGATGAGATTCTTTAACAACATAACAAAACGGGGTGTTTCTTTATTGGACTGTGGCTTGGGCATCAGTGAAAGGCATTATTGTAAGAGGTGCTAAGTACAAAAAATGTTTGAAGTATCTTCAGGAATTGATTAAAGCTCACCAGCGAGCCACCCAGGCTTTGGACTTCCTCTGGACTCTACTTCACTGATATTGAATTCAACAAACAGGAAAAGAAGAGTATTTTGAAAGGATTTCGAATTCTGTGCAGTAGCCTGTAAACTGCAACAGGAGTCAGATTGTTCTGTCTTTAGCTAAGGAGAAGAAAAAAAGAGACTTGTAGCTTCAAATACGCTCACAATGACTGTCCTCATGGCATAAAATGTTGCATATTATATTTCCAACCACAGCTGTCATCTAAGGGCCAAGAATTTTACTGAGGCGAGCATCTGCACTCCTGAAAGATAGTGTGCAAAAACATGTAACATGAACTCTGATGCCACTGCTGGATACTGTGTGAGAAAGAAAATCAGAAGTGGATGAGTTCATAAAATTGAACTTTTGAGGATTCTGTTGGGAATCCTCCTCTCTTGAAGATGAATTTCATTCATGTTTGTTTTTTAAATTAGCTTAATGACACTGGGGAAATCGTCAAAAGTCGGTAAAGATCAAACAATCCTGAGCACCAACGACTGCTTGTCAGTGGGTCTCAGGTAAATCATTTTTGAAAAAAAGGGGATTTTTTTCTTTTTGTGTATTTTGACTGATCTCTATTGTTTGTGAAAATGCTCTGAAAGTATTTCCACTATTGTTGTTATAGTTGTGGTATTATAGTATTTACAATGATCCTTTTATAGTTCTTGGTGTAAATGGCCCTTAACCAACTCTATTTTTAAATTTTGATGATTTTGATTTGCAAGTAGCGCAAAGTCAAAACAATATTTTCTGTGTTTTTCTTGTTATTAACTAATGTTTCAGTTCATCTCCATTTAAAGCCACTCCATGTAGTATTACCACTTTTTGACCTCAAGGGGGCATATAGATCTGCTTTGTTGAAAAATAGGAGCTCTGGACGAAGACAATCCGGCCCGTCTTGTGAAACTTTGCTGTGTCTTCGGGCAGGGCCTTACACATCAACTTTTTTGTGATGTGCTGCCCCCATGTGGTCAGCAGTGGTATTGCAACATAGAGGGGCTTCCAATACCTCAGGACAATATGGTCGAGATCATTTAAAAACAGAATGGTAAAAGTACGAAAAAAACATAACAACAATAAAGATATGTTATTCATAATTAAACTGTTTCCTTTTCGCCCAAGGCTGAAGATTTCATCATAAATGATGACATAAAAAACAACAACAACAACAATAACAAAAGAAATCAAAAATGCAAAACAACCAACAAAATATCCCGATAACGAAATAAAAATTCAATGTGTCTTTCAGCAGGTTAAAACTTTCAAAGTTGGATTCACAATTAGATTTGGACGCAGGTGTATGGAGTTAGAACAGTCTCAGTTGTCAGAAATGTGCGTGATGATTCACAAACGCACAGGACAAGATTCACACGTGGATGCACGCACAAATGTAACTTGATTTACAAATGGCTTCTGGTCTGTGGACGTCGCTGCATTTGTGTGCGAATTTTGAGCCAATTTTGGGCCGATATGCTGTGCTAGCGGACTATGGTTGAAACATCGGCCCATGGTATTCTTGTATTTTAGACGACATCTGGGTGATATTTGCCAAGGAGCAAATGCTCTCCATGCACTGTTTGGCCGATAACTCATACGTAAATGTATGAGTGCTATCTGGGCCAACCCAACTCTGACCAAGCCCACAGGTTTGATGATCTGGGAAAATAACTGAGAAGATCCACCTCTTTGGCTAATGTTTATCAGATGTTATAATTAGCGGGCTGATGAACTGTCTTATAGCCGATATCGGCCAGATGTATGCGTGCTGTCTATGATGACGCTGTTTGAATGGTTTAATGTGATTGGCTTATGAGCAAATCATTTGCCACGTGGGGTGCGTTCCTATGATTGGCTGAAACAAGGAATCTGATTGGTTCCAGATCATTCTGTGTTAAAAAAATGCATTTGTGAGTTGAACGCACGGCAGGGGAATCTCAAAATTCACTCGCAAATGCAGCGAAGTCCACAGACCAGAAGCTGTTTGTAAATCAAGTTACATTTGTGTGTGCATCAGAAATTATCTTGTCCTGCTCATTTGTAAATTGTCCTGCTCATTTGAGAATCTTGTCCTGCGCATTTGTGACTATTGAGACTGTTCTAACTCCATACAGGTGTGCTCGCCTTTCACATGACCTGTAACTTGCTCAATTGCCTCTGATGTTGTGATTTTGTTGCTATGGCTACACATACATAGCAGGAGACACAAAGCTATCTCCACAAGAAATGCTGGCAGCAAGTGGCTCGTGATCGGACAAATCAAAATCGGAGTGGTAACTGCCGGCCGCCTCTTTGAACTCTTTGGGTGAGTCGTCCAGGACTGGGGAGGTTCCTCCATTCAGGGCTCCACTGGTCTCATCATCCAGGTTCTGCAAGGTTGAACAGAGTCATATATTTTCTTAAACTTTATGAGAAATTCAACTGATATTTTCAATTCGGACTCTTTTCACTTATTTGAATTGCATTGCATGCAAGTAAGTGCACTGCATGCAGTATTGTGTTACGGCTTTAATTTTAGGTTGATTACACTGTAATTTCTCTCCTTTAACATATATAACTTGGGTTTATCACTCAAACACACTTGTGTAGTATATGGAATAAATTATTTATGTGTACATAATTGAATAAGTCATTTGGTCCTTTGTACGTATGTATTTTATATGACTGTATTTTTGTGTGCAGATATTATGGGTATTAGTTACTGTGACAGGCTCTCCTCCTGTGGCCTCGAAGTACATTCCTCCCTTGCTCAGAGATGCCGTCTCTGTGGCTGTAGAAAGCTCTGATGGCTTGTTCAGCTTCATGCACAGAATTTAACACATAACAGAACAAAATGGAAAACAGCACAAGAAGACCAAATCAAGAACGGAAGACAGGACTCTGAAGCAGTTTCTAAGCAAGATAACAGCTGACGGGAGACCTCTGGAACAGTGAAAGAACCCTCTGTTTAGAGATAACTTCAGCGGACCTGTCTGCAAGAACCACACCGATCATTAAAATAAAAGACACTTTGCTTTAATATTCTCTGTTGTCGATGATTTTGAATGATGAAAATGACATTGATACAATGCCGTTTGAGGAATTCAATGCAATCAAGCAGTCATTCCTGATCTTCTTCTCTTCTGCACTGTATTTTGACCCAATTTAATCCACTTTTCTCATAGTTTCTTCTATTTCTTTTAACTGCCAACTCTTTCTACTCGTGTTGAGTTTTTACTTCAGTGAACTGCGAAGAGCTGTCCTCTTCAGCCAGTGCGCTAGTTAGTTCTGATTTTACCGTACCCTGCAGAGATTAAAGACACTTTGTGCCAAATGCAGCAAAGTAAGCCCGTTGCACAAGTGGGTCTCCTCTACATTTCCCGATGGAGGTTATTTTTAAAAACCTAGGGCATAAAACTTTAAAAACTGTGAGCAGAAACTTCATGGGTGTGGTCTTTTGTCTCTGACCAGGTTAGCTTGCATCTGTTCTGAAACTTTCTTTGGTTATTCTGTCATCATTTAAACACCATCCTTACTTCAAATCCAGACTGTTTCTTTTTGCTACCACAGACTAGGAGGTTGGCTGAGGGACCATAACCTCTGTTATGACGTCAGCATCTGAAATCAATCCCAGGTCTGCTCTGATTGCTCATAAATTGTGTTGTGGTCTTTATCTTGGCCATGGCTCACATTTCTTCTTTTTTTTTGTCATTATCTCTTCAGATGAGTCTCCTTCTTTACTTTTCTACATATATTTAGTGTAAAGCGCACATGATAATGGTAACCATAAGACATAGCTGCAGGAGTATATTCTGGAATACAGCACCTCTCTATGTGGATTCTAAACAGTTCAAGCAGAAAGAGACTGCAGAAGGAACGGCAAAGAAAAGGAGGAATTGTTGATTAACAGCAGATGATGTAATCTTGGACATGTTACTGTGAAGGAGCATCTCTGCTACCCTGACCACTCATGTACTTTGCAGAAATTCAGCCTCGTTAAATCGGCCTGCTACCCCTCCTATTCATAGACCTGTCCACGAGTATGGAATGTTCTGAACCAACTGCAACGAGGAGGAAGGTGGGCTACTGCATATACAGGCGCTAATAACTCTTTGGATTACCACGTTTTTACTACAAAACTGAAAACAGTCATTGACTAGTGTTTCTACTCAACTGTACAACACTTTGGTTGGATGATCATATTCTGAAAGATTGAGTTTTGCTTTTTCCCTGGGTGACAATAGATCTGAGCTTATTCCCATGACTTGTGGAGTCCCTCAAAGGTCAATTCTTGGACCACCAAGAATTGAGCAAGTCAATAGCTGGATGCAATCAAGCTTCCTTTATATAAATCAAGACAAGACAGAAATTATTCTATTAAGATTATATTTATAAAATAGAAAGAATGAGAGTTGTTGTCAAATTTGAATCCAGAGGGCTCAAGATAAAAACTCAGATTAGGAATCTTGGAGTTTTAACTGACTCAGACCTGAGCTTCAGTAGCCACAAGGCTGTAACTAAAACATCTTTTTACCACCCTAAACAAATACCAAGAGTCAGAAACCTGACACCCACAGCAGATTTAGAGAAGCTCATTCATGCCTTCATCTCCATTCAGGCTTGACTACTGTAATGCTCTTCTGCCGGGTCCAAAGAGATGATTATACAGCTTCAGCTCAATCAGAACCCTGCTGTTCCAATAAGAACCAGGAAAACCGAGCGCTTTACTCCTGTTCTGAGCTCATGCCACAGCGGATGCTGGTCAGGCAGAGGTGCAAATGAGAATTACTATGTTATTGCTTACTCTTGTGTGCCTCGGTTGCTCCAGCAATTAGTTTTTATTGATGACAGCACTGTGCTGGCCTAAGTAATTGCTGCTGTTTGGAGATGTGATTTTACTTCTAAAGAAACAAAACCTGATGACTTTTAAAATAACTACCAGCACCAAACAAAAAAGGAAAGAAAGAAAAAAATAAATATTAGTGAGTTATAAAACAAGTTTTGCTAAAGTTTGGTTTTCTTCTAAATTAAGAGTTTCATGTGAGTCTGATAAACTATTAACATGAAATGATTCAGAATTGCCTTGATTTTTGCTTTGTACAGTCTTCATAAAGACCCGACTGCTGACACGTCTTAACACGTTGGGTTCAAAGGCTCCCATCTCTGTTCTCTGGTGGGCACTGTGCTATCTTTGTTGATATAAGAGCTGCTTCAAAGTATGAAAGTCTGAAATCACTGTTGTAAACTGTCATTTTCCTTTAAGAAGATAACAAACGTAGACTTGAGACTTTGCTGCTTAAAAAAAAGAAAAATCATTTGCATGATCATAGAGCTTGAATTATCAAGCACTGGCACTGGAGGCACACTGTCTTATTACATTAAAGAAAACACAGATAACAACTGTGAAAGTGTGAAAATCTGCTTGAGGACTTGTGATTTGGCCCAGACTTGCCCTCAAAAAACATGAAGCTGGATTTGAACATATGAGCATAGCTCCAGAGATAACACAAAATTTTGATCATGTGCCAGAGATAGTGGCTTGCATGGAACTCTGTAAATACCGACATGAACTTTTACTGTTGTACTGCATGAATTGTCCTTCCAGCCAAAGCACTTACAACAATCAGCCCTCTTTTGCATATAAAACTGACAGAACATTACAGTTTTAGACATATTACATAAGCACAGACAATGTGATGGAATGGTGGATTAAAAATAGCAGACATGGAGAGCAGAGGAGTGTGCTAATGGAGCTTTATACAAACCAAGCTAATTATTTTGACACACATAAGCCAACAGAGATCTCCAATCAATAGCCATTAGCCCCATTACAACTACCGAAATGGACTCTGTGTATCTGTATGTGTGACTGTAATGCAATTGTGGTGACAATAAAGATTGATTTAAAACCATGCTGATCACTCACCATCTCTGTTGAGCTGCCTGCGTTCACTGGGGGAGGGGGCTTGTGCTTGGGGGGACTGCTGATTGGACAAAAAGACAGAAGGATTGCAGTATTGATCTCTGTTTCATTAAAAGGTCTAAAGTTTAAATCCTTACTACAAATCCAGACATTTTCTTTTTGCTACCACAGACTAGGAGGCTGTGCATATTTAAATAAGGATAGTTTGTCATTTCAAATAGACATGCAGTTAACCTCAAATCCTATTGTCACCATCTTCATATATAAATTTAAACTTGAATATTCAGCTGAAACACGATGCAATCTGAAAACCTGCAAAGTGTTTTGTAACACTTTACAAGGATACGTTTGGATCCTCCTATGACATGAACAAAGACCAGCCCACTTTCTGCTGGACTCCGGAGGACTGAGCCGCCATCTGACGATCAATTATTTTCTAGGAAATAAAGAAGGAAAACCAGTTTGTCTTAACTTTCTTTTCTTCACTCCAGACTGGTTTTTCAACCTTGGAAAGTTTCAAGAAAACTTCCCTCAGCAGCTGGCACTCAAATGAGGAGCTAACAGCATCACAACCGTGACCTGAAAGCTCCAGCCCATAAATGCCAATATTTTGACATCACACAACATGCCACCAACAGAGTGAAATAAAAAAAATAAAAGATCTAATCTGGACCTTGGCTCTACTTCAACAGTGAAGTAGCTTCCTTTTCACGTTACCTCTATTTACTTATTTTATTTTTTATTTTGTTACATTATTTATCACAGTGCATATGAGAGACAACAATTGCCAGCAAAGAATTCCTTGTATGTGTCTGCATGTGAATCAAGCTGATTCTGAAAGCACCACCTGTGGTGCAGTGGTCGCTGAAGTTGAAGCTCTTTTTCTGCAGCTTCCTGGACTGACTTTAAAGTGCTGCATCGCTTCTCTGCATCCCGGCGTGTGTTTGATCCTTTGCACCTGGTTGTTAAGCTGCCGTGTCTCCCCCTCAGCTCCTGCTCTCCTCATGCACTTGGAGGGGGTTCCACGTCTGTCCTTGGCTCCAGCCAAGTTTGGATTCTTGAATGCTGGATCTAGAAGACTGGATTGTCTGTCTGAGCAATGGCGTGTCCAGTGTTTTCTCTGAACTATTTTCATTCACCAGCTTTGAATGAGTTTATTTGAGCTGCATCTCTCTCATACAGTCAAACATACAATCATAAATATGGCCCTCGTCAGGATAAACAAATATCTTCTTCCCGCTAGCGTCATTGGAAAACCAACCAATTGGTGCACACTTCATTCATAACGACAACTCCCTATCAGAGCGTACCCGGCTTAATCATTAATGAACACGCTTTTTTCTAATTCACACACATTTACCAAGATTTCATAAGGTTGGTGAAAGTAGACAGATAATTTTCGGCAAAACCACATTAAATCCCCTATTTGGAGACCTCAAAAAACAAATTTAATCAGCTAATTAATGCAGTTTGTGGGATATTTAAGTTTGAGAGCCAGAACCCGACATGCAGCCAAGACAAGTTTTCAAGAGATTTATTAGAAGGCAGCATGAGATGGTGTTGAAGTTGTCCTGCTTGGATCTGGTTGCACTGGTGGGTCTGGCACACAAAAGCAGAGTGTTGTGACTGGATGGGAACCAGGGAAAACAAAAGGGAGATTCACGAGGTAAAGAGGATTCACAGGGTCCTAGAATCCAGTTTCTGCAGAGTTGGATGGGCTGAGACTGAGTGGCCTTGAGGACCTCATGGATGTTCACTGAAAACAGAGATTATTTCATCCACCATCCAATGTTTCATGATCCAAAAACAGTCCAGAGTAAAGCACAGGAGGGTCTCAGGCTAGGAAAATCCAGAATACAATAAACTTGAAACAGGGTCAGAGTCAAGCAAGGTTCAGCAACAGGAGGTCAAACAAATTCTTCTCATACACTGGTAAGGACTAGGCAAAAGCACTGGTCAGAGACAGGCAGGGTCATGAAACAGATCAAGACTTGGAAACAGGACTTGAAGGCATCAGACAATTTCACAATGAGTAAGTGAAGAGCAGGAGTTTAAATCGGGAGCAGCAAAGGTGAGGAGAATGAGCAATCAGCAGGAGAGGGAGGGAGTGATCAGTACAATCAAGGCATTATTGAAATCATGACACCTTTAACACAATTGATTTCTTTTGTATTTAACACCATACTTTAGTCACCAATCACTTAGAATTTTTGGTGAACTTGACATCTGAGCTGTGAATGAATACATTATAATGCATATTTGTTCACACGTCTGTGTCATTTTCTTCTGTAAATTGTTTCTAATATAGTACATAATTGCAATAAACCAAACCCTTTGCAACCCTTATCAAGTGTTAGTACAAATCTTTTTCCAGAACTGGGGAATCAGAGCACAATGGAGTAATAAATAGAATTCTTTAATCTTAAGTTTGAAAAGAAATAGTGACATAATAATGGATGCTGAAAATGAGAAATGTAATTTATTTGTTCCAAAAAGTTGGAACATGATCATGTTTACCACTATGTTGCATCACTTGCCACACTGTCTAGAGTTTCATAAGTAAGAGAGCAGTACTTCTGGAAGAAGTGTTGGCCATGCATTGATTTCCACCGCACGGTTGTGTATGTCTTTAATGCAGTCCTGCCTCAGGGTCCTGTGTCCTCCCCGTAGAGACGTCTCTAGACTGTCCACACAAAGATGAATTGTATCTTCTTTTTTTTTTTTTTTTTTTTTAAACAGAGCGTGCTGCTTCTGTGTGTGTGTGTCTGTGTTTTTGTTTATGATTGTAAAATTCACCAAATCCTTCATTTTGTTCACGGTTATGTTTGTTTCATGTTTACAGAGAGGTTCAAACCAGCGGCCTGTACTACAAAAGGTGGATAGGTTTAGATCCAGGTATGCTGCCATGGTAATTTACTCCACATCTCAAACCTGCTCCGAGCTGGTTATGTTCTTGGTTAACTCGAGGTTTCTGCTTAACCCTTTATCGGTATCACCCCTCCACAAACAAGACGATGCCGTTGTACCTGGATGATCCGTGTGATATTGGGGCACAAAATGTGAGGGGTAGAGCTGAAGATCTTTGCCCAGACATGCTCAATTTCAATCATATTGCACGGGTCGGGCCAAGCTCGGGCTTGCAAACCATTTTGTGCTCTGCAAGACGCAGCGTAAAATGGAGAAAGACGCTCGGGTGCACTGAAGCTTTTGCACCAGCAATGAAAGCAAAGTCTGAGGTGTGGAAAAGTCTGCACCATGTGCATAATAAAAATAATGAAGCAGTCCGTTATATAGTCTAACAATCATATAGTCAAGGTAGCCCATTTAGGAATTAATTAACGTTACATGTAGGTATGTCTAGGGTGATCAAACGTCCTCTTTTGTCCGGACATGTCCACTTATATGCCCTGTCCAGGGCATCCATAGGGGAGGGTTATAAATTCTGATGTAGATTAGCCCAATTAAGAAAAGAATGGATTATTCTGTTTGTCTTACAATTAGCTAAATAGGAGTCGTGTGAGATCCACTCTCTATCTACGAAGAGCTTCAGCTCCTCACAGCTGTGTGGTACAATGGTTAAACTGATAACCACCCATGCAGTAGATCGCGAGTTCAAACCTACCACTTACAATCTCTTTTTTCTTTCCCCCCACTTCAGCCACATACTTAGGCTACTGTTTTATATAAACGTATGGTTCATAAAGCTACTTTGTGTTTTGGGGTCTTCAGAATATAGTCACCTTAGGTACACCCTCAACTGAATTATGTTGCATCTACTCATTATTAATTTAAAGTAGGAAATTCCCCCCAGACATTCCACAGGTTAATAATCGTCTGTAACACGGATTTAAAGAATGCATTGAGGGAAAAAAAAGCCCTTACTTACGCATTTACCCGATTAGCAATTTGTTGCTAAAAAACCCTCTTTGCTTTATTAGCGGCTGATGTGTTTGATTTCCCTCCATAACATTAATTTCAGTTCCTCAAAGCTCTGCATTATAATAATGCAGCTTCTTTGGTGAAATAAAATGATCGCGCCATCATCGAAAACGGTAACGTGCGCAGCAACATGCACTTTTACGCACAAACTCCGAGTAGATTAACAGAGGTTCAACAAATCAACTTCATAACCACCTTCGTAGTACCAAGTACGCCAGGTTTTGTAGCACAGAGATAGTGTGATTTTGTCAACCCCAGGTTTGCAGACTAACCCCAGGTTACATCTGGGTAAGTTAACCCCACTTCATAGTACAGGCCCATGGTATAGAAACTAGGCTATGGCCTAAAAAAAAAACAAAGAAAGAAAAACTTTTTTTCATGACAGACAAGCATTACCCTTCACATATTAATTTCAAAAATAACATCTGTTCAGTCATAGTACACAATTAGAGTGAGGCAGAAGACTTACCCCTGTGGCAAAGACTTCTCCATTTCGTTCATATGCCACAGCAGTTACAGGGGCATTGTGAGGTTTGAAGGCCTGTTTCAGCCGTAGCTTGGCATCTCCATTAGAGTCATGTCCAGTGTTCCCTTCCAGCTTCTGTGGGTTATACAGCTCCAATAAACGGACCACCCCGTCCTTGAAGCCTGTAACCAGCAAACTTCCATTTGGGTTTACCTAAGAGCAGTCATAAGAACTACAGAGTTCAGTCCTGTTTCATCATACTGTATATCAGAGAATGATTGCCTGTTCCAGCATTACACTTACTGAAACTGGAGCCCAGCTGAGAGTGGTTCCACCCTGACTAAAATGACTGGCTGTAAGTTCTTTTTTTGTCAAGAAGTCAAAAACTTTGACAGAGCCTGGACAGCAGGGATTCATAAAGGTAAAGCATCCATTATAAAATGCAAACATTTGCTACAGGACTGAGAGGTAACCAAGTGAGACTCACGGTCCAGAGTGGTTGTGGCCATCAGGTGTGATTTCTTTGACACATCAAGGCCCTGAATTGCTCCACCATGGAAGGAAAACAGGCATTCTGGATCAGCAGCCTATACATACACAGGTAATAGATATAAAAACAGCTATTTTACTAGTCTAGTGAAAACCCTTTATTTGAACATGCAATGGCGCAATGGAGTTTCACCATCTTTTGTGGAGCAATGAGTTACCACCATTACATACTGTAAAACATCACCATAGACTTGCACATCACCTTGAATAAATAATTTGATTATTCTTCTTTTTTGCTTTAAAACAGGTCAAAGAACAGATTCCTGGGCTGTGGACTGATTGACTATATTAGATATTGAATAAATTAAGTATAACATTCAGGAAATGTGATTTCATTTTACATTCTCTGTTCTCATTTAATCCTGTTCAGGGTCATGGGGTTGCAGCCTATCCTGGTTGTCATCAAGTGAGAGTTGAGCACACCCTGAGCAAACTGGCAATCCATAAAAGCCTTTAAAATGGCATAAAAACTCACTGTGTTTGTGAATGAAAGATCCAGTTTCCAGATGGCTCCATTGGTATCCTACAAGACCGTACAGCAGAGGAGAAGACTGAGGTGAGGATGAATCATTGCAAATACCTTTAATTAGAGCTCTTTTATGTTTTCTCTTTTAACCTGAGCAAACCAGATGAAGGAGTCAGACAGAGAGCTCCTGACCACAGATGAGAGGCAAACATTGTGCCCCACCACCATCTCATTTACAGGCTCCATTTCAAACTTGCTGTCGTCGCTATTAATGATGGCTGTGTTGATCCCCTCAAAGTCCCAACCCTGGAAGGAGTGTTATAAAGTCAACCCATATATTTTGAAAAAGGACAAAAAAGAGATAAATTTGTGCTGTTACTAAGTGTGTATTTTATTTCACCCGAACTGCTCCATCAGAGCCAATCGTCATGAGCTGTCCATCTTCTAGAGTAAATGGTTGGACTGCCCCGGCATGGCAGTTCCGGTTCTCTTTACGGCAAATTTCCACTTTGATCATGTTTCCATCCCAAAGAAGTAGGTTTCCCCACTCTGAACCTGATACCACCTAAAAGGAAGAGATGAAGTTATACTGGGCTCTTAAATTACTTCCCGTTCTTTGTCTCTAAGAAGAGTTTTGCACCTCAAGGACTACTTCATGGATTTACGTTAAAAAAGGAACATTCTTTTATTGCGAGGTTTCACAGCTTACAAATTCTAGTCCATTTCATTTTCTTATATAATAGCACCAATTTGTAACAGAAGCCATTTTCAGAGAAGAAAAAAAGGTTCAATAAATCTATATAGTATGCTAAAATCAGTTAAATACAGCTAGAAGTTACATGGTTTGTGAAGTTTAATCAAAAGATAAACTGATGAACATAAAAAGTGTATCAATGCCAGTGCATGTCCCAATAATTAATTTTTATACAGTCTCTGTTCTGTTTTATAAACCACACTCATAAAATAAAGGATGAAGCACACATCCCTATTTAATATTAGTTGATCTATGTTAGCACTCTAAAGATTTAGCTAAAATCAATGTCTGCCTTTGAGAGGCCTTAACTTTGCTTTACACTCTGTGCCGCGTATTAACACAAACTCAGAGAAGCCAGGTACAGACCTTTCCATCAGGAAGATAAACGTGGCCCTCAATATCAGTTTCAACAGTTTTTCCAAAATTACCCATGAAGCCTTGCAGTTTATGACCTGTAAATGTGGGAACCATTTTCCAGAACCTGACAAAAAGAAGGAAAGTGTTCATAATATGAAGAACATAAGTCAAAAACATCAAAGATTAAAAAAAATAAAAAATAAATAGAGAGAGAGAATTCCACAGATAGTGATGGCAGCAATTATGATGTTGTGTATGGCGCATTCCTTGGCCTAGTCTAACTGGGAATTCCCTTTAATTTCCTATTAATCTCACATTACTGTTCAGTACTGCAGAAATTAACACATCATCTACACATCAGTTCATAAAGTTATGTATAACTCCATCATAATCATCAGTCTTTATTCAGCCTCACTGGTTGCTCCATTATGTTGTACTTGGTCTGGATTTTAACAGACTTCACCATCCATCCTGTGTTAAGGCAAGTCTGAAACACCTTCAGGTAAATTATTCCACAAGTCATAGTTGTTAACGAATGTGACGTAAAATGAGGAAAGTGATCTGCTGATCTTTAGTAAGAGTGATTGAATGCTTTTTTGCCATTGGGCATTGCTGCTTTATTGTCCTATATGACCACAATATCCACTGCAGCCTCCCTTTTGACCACTGGGTTATTATCTCCAATGGGATTGTCACTAATATTAAGTCACTGAATTTCCCTTCAGGGATTATTAAAGTATTTTTGAATTGAATTGAATTGGTTTGTAATTGAAATGACCAGTTTTCATTCCAATGTCTTAATTGTAAGTTTAACCAGTATGTTATCAACATCATTTTCAGTTTGATTAACAAGGTAATTCACTTCCAGACCACTCATTTTGACACTAAGGAGATGCTGATGAATTCCTTTTGACTGACAGTCTGGTGTAGCTATATACAGCTTGGAAGAAAGCCAATCTCTTCCACACTTTTTGAAAGAATTCTTAAATAGTCCCATAATTATGGGCATTGGGATTCACTTTGATTTTACTTAATGGTGTCCAATTGAGGGAAGGTACTGCCAGAGTACACAGAACGAGGCTCTCTTTCTTTTTTACTCTGTTACATTCATTAAAGCTTTTCAACATAATGTATTGGCATTCAGACAATGCAAAATTTGCCACTTGAAGGCAAATGCAAGATATTTTCAATGTTAAGTGGTAAAGATGAGGTCCATGTGTTTATCTTCCTTTAATCTCTTCTTCAAGTCTCATCTTAAAAAAAAAAAACATTTCCAAGTGCTGTAACTATGTGTTTTAAAATCAAAATTGCATATAAAAACACTAGGTCACCAAAGAACCCAGAAGAGCACATGCAAACATTGCTTGGTCTGCCAGCTACTAGTTCCCTTTATCTTGTTCACATAAGACTCCTCTGTACATGAGGCCTGGCCAATTACCACTTAAACTCTCAGCTTTGCACCAACACGTCACACACATAACACACACTTAACACTCATCCTAAATAGATATTGGCTCCAATGGTCACTTGTCTGATTTCTGCAGTATATATATACGATTGTTCAACAGAAAAAAATTCAAAATCTGGTGTTTACTGTTGTTTTGAATTGCCTTTTATTGGCAAGATGCATGTATTTTCACTGAAAAATTGACCAACTGGAGGATTCAGTGTCCCCTTTACCTGATATGTCCAGATCCGGATGTCGTGAGCAGGTCCAAGTTGTATGGGGAAAAGCTCACTCGGTAGACCTCCTGGGAATTGGCTTTGCATCTCATCACAACCTCCTCCTGCCTCCAGTTCCACAGTGTCAGTATGTAGTTGGGCACACTGCCAGTGCTGGCCAGCAGGGTCCCATCACAGCTAAAGTCTACACTGCTATATTCCCGCTCTGTGCCACCTACGAATAAACAAACATTACAAGCATCTAATATTATAAAGGTAAAGGTAAAAGTCAATAACACCCAGCCATATTTACCTTTAAGGATGCGGTAAGGTTTTAATGAAGGATATTCATAGACAATGATGTTGGGCCAGTTTCCCTTCTCTGCTACAACAAAGAACTCTTTGGTAGGATGGACCTTATATACACACAGACAAGTATTTGAGAGTTTTGTCAGTAATGGATCTGCTTCACATTTGTTTGAGTATAGTACTACATAGGTTTAATCAAAGAATTGTGAATAAAATATATTCATGAGTATTTGAACTGCAATAAGATGTTTCCTGATGGACTGTGAAAATAAGTATTTATGATCAATTAAATATTTATTAAATATATTCCTTAAATATATTATAATTTAGGAGAATTTACAAACAATTTCATGTTACATATCTCCACATGAACCCCTAAAAGCTAAAATTCATATTCTTCATTTAAGTAAAATAAATTGATTTAAAAAAAAAAACACTTTGACCGAGATACATAAATTATTCTGTTTATCTGTTATCTATGTTAACTGCTGGAAATCAACAAGTCAGTTTGCCAGCTGCCTTACCGTAATGGCCCCGATTCCTCCTCCACCACTAGAACGTAAATATATCTGCTTCTTGGTGGAGACATCCAGGAGGATGAGCAAGTTGCCTGCTATAAAGATCAATGTTCTGTCATCCAGCAGCTTCAGGTTTGCTCTGCGCCCACTGTCATAGCCAAAGGAGTGACTAAGAGCATGGTAAACTAAGGATCATATTATATTCACTGATGCTTTACTGTACATACAATTTGTGCATATCCTGTTTTGTACACAATTTTGGTTAAAATAAACGACATTGTTAATAACTCCATACTCCTGGTCTCTTGCATTTCAGTCCTGTTCCTGACAATTTATTTTATATTATTTTTAAGAATATATAGCAATAATATATTTATGCAATTCCTTTTGAGGTTCAGCATGTCAACATTCTTCACTGTTTTGTCCTTCCTCTCACACCTCATATGTGCCTTCCATCTTCTCTGCGCAGGGAGACCTTTTAGCCACTTTTCCCTCATCATGTCAACCGTGACTGGATAGAGGCGTAGCCTCTTTGCATTGGAGACTTGTGATGCTCTGCAACAATGCAGTTGTACACCATGGTTGTTTAGAAACCAGAAAATGATATCAAGTGAATGATCTGTATCATTTGGTTTGGATTGCTGTTTTCTAGAAGTGGTCATGTTTGCATAAAGCCCAAATGCAATGCATAACTGCCCCCTAGCAGACAAAAATGGCATTGTTTCAAGGAACTTGGGTAGCCTCTATTCACAACAAACTCATCTCATTTTATGTAGACAGAATTCTAGGTGTTCAAGGTTAAATAAATCCAAATTATGTCCCAGTTCACTGTAATTCATGCATAATCCAATCAACTCCAATACATAATGAAATTCATTACATTATTATAATTATAATAATAATCACAATACATAATCCAGTTCATAATTCAGTTAATTCCAATTCATACTCCAGTTTATTCAAAATCATAACAGTGACATCCTATGCATCTCACCTGATGACAGCTCTTATCAAAGAAAAGAAACATGTTAAATATAATAAAAGACTGGTTTTCTGAAGCTGGAAAGTCTTCAACCATCCTCACTAAAGGCATACAATTTTGCTTTGCACCTGAGATAAAGGTTGAGCTCAAGCAACAAGAATGAAGCTAACATAAACTGTCTTAGACATAGATGTTTATCTACCTCGGTTTGTCTGGCATGATGAGAGAAAAGAGAACTGTTTTGTTCAAACAATTAAGCAGGATACGAGAGATGGAGGAGGCTCTCAGGGATTTCAGAGTCAGGTGTGACGTATGGCCTGGAGGCAAGCTCTCCATATTTGTAGTACAAGCCTATGGGGAGCTGCTTCTTTAATTCTCCCTCAGGCTTCTGCTGCTCTACTGAGAATTCAGTAATGCATCCTGCAAGGGAGAAAACATTTGACAGTAGAAAGCGTAATGCTGTCCAAAAGTCTTCAAATTTAGCACTTCAGGAGACACTTCAGTAGAATGTACAAAATGGCTGAACTTTTTAAATAACTGCTATACTAGCAGCATGAAAACCACAAATAAGTTAGCAGGATGCTAACCAAAGCTAAGGGAGCAAACGTAATCTAAATTAGGAGTGTTATAAATACAGCTAAATTAGCAAAATGTTAATTCTAAAAAGAACCTATAATTTTTTCATTCCAAAGTATAATATTATACATATAGAACAGAAGTCACAACATAAATTTCCAGAAAGAGCTGGTTGTTTTAATATCAGCACAAATAACGTGGGAGTAGTTACAACTCCAAAAATTCATAAAAGAAGTCAGTACAGTTAATCCATACAATTTACTCAAAATTTGAAGAACACAATTTTAAAGCAGAATTGAAAGTGTGAAAAATCTTCAAATGTAGCAGAATGTATATAACAGCCTAAATATGTCAGCCGCAGCTATACACTACATGTAGCTCAGTCAGCTAAATTCAAATAAGAGTTAAGTAGCTAAAAGCTAAAATGAGCAAAATTACCCAAATGTTAATAGCAGCTAAGGAAGAAGAAAGCTAAATGAACCAAGGTTAGTTAAACAGTAACTGCTACTAAGTGAGCAGAATGCTTAAGGAAGGTCAGGTAACCACACCTGACTTAGCAGCATGCTAAATGAAGCTAAATTAGTTTCATGCTAACCACATCTAAATCAGAAGCATGATAAAAGTATAAAAATTTGGAAAATGCTAAACACAGATAAGTTAACTGCATGCTAACCTTTTGTCCTGCTTTTAACCTAACAAAGTTAGCAGGATAAAAAATAAACAGGGTTAGCCTTGTGCAGAACATAAAGTTAATGTATGCAGTTATACAGTAGATACCATTTATAATATCTAATGCAACTGCAGTTACCATTCAAAGTGTTGATCATAAAAGCATTACATATAAATACAAAGATAAAAGTTGTTTTTTTTTTTTTTAATAAAAGCTATTTAGTATGGAACATCTTATACCTGTGTAGGAACATTGGCAGCAAGGCATGGTGCTTTTTTAGCATCTATCACTACCCCCATATACTTGGCAGTCTTAGTTGAAAATTTGAGTGTTGTATCATTGTTTTAGCTTCACATTATCAAGGTAAGAGCATCACTGATCAGTTAGTCTGTATAATGTCAGCTATTCACTTGTCATGTAACACAGTCCAATGAAAACCAATTAAATAAATGTTAATACACATCACCTTTCTATCTGTATTTTCAAACAACACAGGAAATCAGCCTTTAATGTAGCCTCTTTTTGAGCTGGTCCTAAGCCTGGATGCAGAGGACTGTGTCAGGAAGGGCATTAGGAGATCAATAACGACAAAGTTGTTGGCACTGATTTTCTAGAACAAGGAAGACGTGCAGAGCTGTGGCAACTACAGAGGAATAAAGTTTAGGAGCCATACAATGAATTTATGGGAAAGAGTAGTGGAAGCCAGACTAAGGGCAGAAGTGAGTATAACAGTATAGTTTCATGCCAGAAGCAAGTACTACAGATGCAATATTTTGTTTAAGGATGTTGCTAGAGAAATGCAGAGAAGGTCAGAGGGCGCTGCATTGTGTCTTTGAAGACCTTGAGAAAGTATATAACAAGGTATCAAGAGAGGAGCTGTGTTATTGTATGAGGAAGTCTGGAGTAGCAGAGAAGTATGTAATAGTGGTGCAGGACATGTATGAGAGCTTGAAGACAGTGGTGGTTTGCTTAAGGTGTAACAAAAATGAAAGGAAAGGTGCACAAGACGGCACAGGTTTTCTAAACTGGGGAACAGGGGCGCAGTGCCCCTATGCCTACTTGTCTGCACCCTCTTACGTTTTTTTTTTTTTTTCTTTTGAGCACCCCTTGTAACTGGATCACAATGGTGTGAATTATTTAACACATTCACACAATATGTTTTAAGTCACCTGTGATTTACAGTCACCTTCACGTTCAAAAAATAAAGTCTGTGTGATGGCAGTAACAGACTAGACACTTACAAAAGTTACAAGACACTTTTAACCAAAGACAGAAGACTAAACTTGCCACTGTGAATAATTTACTTGATTTTTATTTACATTTCTGGTTCTGTGATGACAGGAATTCAAACTTTTCATACTGCTGACACATTACATTTTCAGACTGAAATGAGCACCTGATGATGCATCTTATATTACCTTTGGTATTTTCTTGTGGAGCTGTGTGTGTTCTCTCATCGTCCTTGCAAACAGGACTCGTCTTTTCATCCAACGTTTCCATTGTTACATCAATTGTTTCTCTGTTTTATCGGATAAATAAAAATTGCAATTTCAACTACACACAAAAGTTGTGCAAATGTGACCACAAAACTAAGTGTGCCATTGCATATTGTAGTTTGTTGTTCTGCTCACAATTACCTGAAATATGTATCTTCCTTTTCAAATAACAATATCTAACGCTTAACGTCCTCCATTAGTTTGTTTTAGCAATTCTCACTGTGTTAGTGTTACCATGCAACAAGGAAAGCCACCCCCGCCCCCCTCATCCCCCCGTGTGTGTGCGTGTGTGTGTGTGTGTGTGTGTGTGTGTGTGTGTGTGTGTGTGTGTGCTCCCACCCCCACCATGCCCGCTCCCTCAACGTACGTCGATGGATGTTACGCTTGTTTTTTAAATAAACTTTATTGAACATTAAACAGAACAAAACAATTCAACAGAAAAAAGAAAAACTTTTGATGGGTGTTCCACTCCAGCACGTGGTTGTCGCAACAACTTACGTTTTGCGGCCACGGAGGTTCAACTTGATTGGACGCTTTGTGCCGTAAATCGTTCTGGTAACGCAACACGCGTGCAGCGGTGTGTGTGTCTGTGAGACTAAAATGTAAGTTACTTTGAAATAATGTTCCTTGCAGTGTTACTTTTAAATATAATGTTGTTTATATATGTAGTAACAGCTGGTAACATTCATTATTCGTGTTGTTAATTACACATTGTCAAAAAAATGAGCATTTATCTTCATAAAAACAGTCAACACAAGTGTTAACGTGTCTGATTAACATGTAAAAGCAATGTAATTATTCAAAGAGTAAGGGACCGTGAAATTGCTTACTTCTGGGTATTCCTAGTTGTCTGACAACGTGTCGTATTTCAAAAAATAGTTGTGCGATGTGCGTTTATTTACTGTAGAAAACTGTATTACAAGGTAGTGGTACTGGTTTACAGAGGTCTGTAATGTGTCCAGATGGGTGTAGATATTTGATGCAGATAATGCATCATGTTCTCTCAGTATGCACACGTATTCGTTTGCAAGCTCCTTATATCTATATCTCTTCAACAAATACAACTCCAAATGGACAACATACAGCTTTTCAACCATCCCGTTAATCATATTAAATTTACCCTCACGAAAATTGAAGCTAAATAAGAACATAACAATAATAATAACTGGGGTAGTTTATCATACAAAACCTTGATCCTCTCATATCCAACTTTTATTAGTTGTTTGTGTGCTTTTGTTCATTGTCCTGTTTCAATTTCTACCAAGCTTGATCTGTCAGGCAGATATTCTCACATTTTTCTTTAAAATAATAAAATAAAATAAAATAATAAAAATCCAAAGAACTCTGGTATACCCAGGAGTTCATGAGTGGAGTTCAAAGACTGCAAGCTGATGGCACTTTGATGAAGCAGTCCCTGTGGTGTGGAGTTGGGAGGTGAGGGGAGACGGTGCGTTGATGCTTGTTTGTGTACGCGCTATTGCTCTGATTATGTTTGACAGTCCAGCCATGGCACAATTCTCAAAGGAGTGGGACACACCTGATCTGTCTCCAGTCTCCCTCTGAAATGTTTTCTTGGCCAAAATTCAAGGGTTGTTGATTTCTTAAAGACCAAACTGCTTACATGTTGCAGATTCAGTCTTCCCAGCATGGTGCAGGTCTACAATTTTGTTTCTGGTGTCCATTGACAGCTCTTTGGTCTTGGCCATAGTGGAGTTTGGAGTGTGACTGTTTGAGGTTGTGGACAGGTGTCTTTTATACTGATAACCAGTTCAAACAGGTGCCATTAATACGGGTAACATGTGGAGGACAGAGGAGCCTCTTACAGAAGAAGTTACAGGTCTCTGAGAGCCAGAAATCTTGCTTGTCTGTAGGTGACCAAATATTTATTTTCCACCATGATTTGCAAATAAATTCTTTAAAAGTCAGACAATGTGATTTTACTGGATTTATTTCTCATTTTGTCTCCCATAGTTGAGGTATACCTATGATGAAAATCACAGGCCTCTCTCATCTTTTTAAGTGGGAGAACTTGCACAACTGGTGGCTGACTAAATACTTATTCTCCCCACTGTAGCTATAGTGATAACAGCTATGCAATTTTTAGGTTTTAAACGAATAAAGTAGTTTTCAAGACTGCATATATCCAGTGGATCTATTTTCTGACCCAGAGTTATGACTGGTTATGAATCAGGGCTTTACAGCAGGTAGGCTCTCCCATCATCCTAGTACTGCGTACTGCAACTGAATCTTTTAGTGGTACACAGTACTGGACTGTACCGGCTTACTTTCAGCCCTGGTTCCTAGTAAGTAAAATGTCCCATGTTGGCCTCCTCCTACGTGGTTTATCTGACTCTTGTGAAACTTAGTATGTTATCTACAAACGATGCTGGTAGAACTAGTTCTTTTGATTGTTTTTCTTTGTTAATGAACTTGAAAGTTATGTATAAATTTTGATTAGTTTGATTACACAGATGTCGATATCTTCTGATCACAAATTGAAACATAATCAAACTTGGTACTTTGGCAGGGCAATTAAACAAGAATCAATCAACATTTAACATTAAGAACCTCTAACTAGGACTGGGTGTTATAAAAATCAATACCTTTCCAATTTTGGTTAAATTGCTATGATACCATCACCAAGAGTGTCAAATTTACCATTTTACAACAAAAAAAGAAATGTAATTTTAATGCACAAAGTTGAATTTCAGATCAAAATGTTGCAATTTTATAAAACTCAATATTTTAGTAGACAATTATGTAGCATTACGTTTTTGTGAAAAATGTAGTGATTATAGGATGTACGGTTGCAGTCGTAGAAAATTTGCAATTTAGTGACAAAATCATAATCAAAAACGAAAAAGTAATTGTGGAAAGTTTGATATTTTATGTTGAACAATTGCTTTTTGCAACTAAAGTCGTGAAATTTGTGATTTTTTTTAATTTAATTTCTTTTTAACATTGTTTTTAACAGAAGTTCTTGATTTTTAGAACATACATTTCCAAAAAGGAAATTCACAATTTTACAACAAAAAGTCATAATTCTATGTCAAATGAGGATAATATCTTATGACTAAAAGTTCTGATCTCGCAAAATAAAATAAAATAAAAATCTGATGATTATTTCTTTTGTTGAGATTGTGGAAATAACTGTAATTCAGACGAATGATATATTAAATTTAGGGGTGTAACAGAACACAAAAATCTCGGTTGGTACGTACCTCAGTTTTGTGGTTTTGGTTCTTTTTTTTTTTTTTTTTTGGTACAGTATGGGAACAAAAATGTAAAACATAAATTTGCTTGTTGTTTATTTGGAACATTTGTAAACCAAGCATTTACATATTTTAGTGAAATTATTCTCAACTGTCAGCTGAGGTTAGATGTGCTCTATATGTAAATGTGATTGATTGATTGATTTCTCCATTGCTCAGAGTATTGTAAAGCAGTTCACCTACAGGACAATAGGGGGCGTAGCATTTTCTTCTGGAGACCAGCCTGCTCTCCCGTCTGTGGTCAATGGGATAAATAAACAACAAACAGCCAGCGGGTCATGTAGAAACTGATTATGTTGGACCTCCTTTCTGAAACAGACCCCAGGGAGGAACAGAGACTAAGAGACGGAGCTGGAAAATTATCAACACTGAGCAGAAAATGCTACATGGTCAAACTCGACAGGGGTCCTTTTCAGAAAGCAGGTTATGGAGAAACTCCATAAAAAGTAATGGAGTGAGCTGAATGAAAGGAGACCCAGTTCCGCTCCACAGTGGTCGGCTCTTCTGATAGCTGCTGCTATGTGAAGTTGATAGCAGCTAAATTCAAAAACATCGGCTCGAGCCAGCTCATTTGCCCACGAGACATCACTGCTGACCACAGCCATGCAAACCCAGTCATAGCAGATTCACATATTCACCCACTTCCCCCCAAGCTTTATTTCTGAAACTTGTGTCTCTGTGTGACCACAAATACCAGTATTACTGTCTTTTTCTCTATTTTAATATCAGAGTGGGGGCTTTGTAGAATATAAACACATGCAATTTCTGGAACTTTACCCGTGCACAGCCGAAACGAAGGCAACGACCCTTAGCGATTCGGTTCGAATAACTATTTTATTACACCTCTAATTACATTATATTGTATTGTATTGTATACCAGTTTTTTCTTGAGCAGCTTCCCACATACATGTCTTAACAAATTTTATTTTCACTAAATCTTTAAATTTCAGAAAATCATGACTTTTTGCAGTAAAATCATAATTTCTTTGTCACAAAGAATTTTTGTTGTAAAATGTAAAGTTTTGCACAGTTGTGACTTTTTGAGACAATTTTACAGCTTTATTTCACAAAATTATGAACATTGTATAACTGCAACTTTATATTTTATGATCATAAAATTTTCTCTCAAAATGCAGAATTTCACAAAATTGTGACTTCATTCTAAAACCTTTCACATAAAATATTTTGTTTCACAAATTCTCAACTTTGACATCATGTAACGACACCAACATGATTCACTGTTTACTAATACTTAATAATAATGACAACAATGATAATAATAATGATGATGATAATGATAAATGCTCGGGGCGATATAATAGATGCCCTATAAATAAAATTTAATTGAATTGTAAAATCACAAATATTACAAAATTGCTTCTTTTTTTTGACAAAAATGATCATCTTTTCATATTATTGCAAATTTCTGTCCAAATATCAAGAATTGTTTTTCCTACAAAATCATTACTTTTTGCAGTATTGCAAAAAGCCATACAACTTTGCTAAATTGTGACTAATTGACTCAAAGACTAGACTCGACTAGACTCTGCATCATTGTGAATTTCGTATTAGTCATTCTGAATTTCATAGAAGTCTGAATTTTGTGGCAGGAAGTCAGACTAGTAAGACGAGGGGCTTCTGTGGATTTTCAAAATAAAATGCCGTAGGCAAGCTCCAATTCACACATCAACATCACTCTTATGTGGCGTGTTGCGATCATATGGTCTGACGTCTCGGTTGTAGAACAGAGTGCTGTGGTCCAGTTCTGCAGCGGTTTTCCTCCGTACTCAGGTCTCACTAGTCTCAAACAGGTCGTTTAGTGGAACACAAATTTACCTGATGGATTCCAGATCACGTGACAATACCGCGTTATTCTCCTCTTTTAAAGATGTATATGTTTATTTTTTCAAGAATTTTATTTTTAAAAGGGATGGGTGAAACTTGCTGTGATGTCGTGACCCTCTTGTCTCCGCTGGTCTCTGTGTGTCCATATCCCTGTGTCCTCCTCGTCCCCAGCCACCTGTGAGATGTGCGGGATGGTCGGTGTCAGAGATGCTTTCTACAGCAAAACCAAACGATTCTGCAGCGTGTCCTGCTCCAGGAGCTACTCTTCCAACTCCAAGAAGGCCAGCATCCTTGCCAGGCTGCAGGTAGTAAGCTCCCGGGACCAGAACAGCCTGTTTGAGACCGGTCCAGGACCAAAAGTAAAGGTTAAAGGTCAGCTCTGACTAGGGCTGGGTATCAACAATTGCTACCTTTCTGATATTGATCGAAAAGCTTCAATACCATTGACTATTGAAAACGTCCATGTCATTTGATACCTTCCAGACCACTGCTGTACTGTTTAATTGCAGTGTTGCAGCACAGACTCCATCCTGTCCTGAAAAAGCAGCACCAGTCTCAAACAACCTTCTGAAAACACTACCAGTAACTCAAGTTCAGTCTGGTACCAGAAGCTCCAGTTCAGTCTGGTACCATTAGATCCAGTTCAGTTTGTAGAGGAGAGAATTGGTTGCGTGTCCCATGCAGTAACGCAAGTACGTTCTGAGGTCCATCGTCAATAGTTTTTAACAACAGTATCTTTTCATAATGGTGGTGGACTTACTTCGGGTGGAAGTGATGTTTTTGGTTTATTGGACTGCTGTCATCTGCTATATGTACAATGTCCAGATTTCTGGCTCAGTCACCTGACTGGTTCTGTGAGTAGCTGCTGTGGAAATATCGTAAACAACTTTAGATGACATAGATGGTAATGATGCTAATGCTCCGTCTGTTTTGATTTTGATTGTGGAGGTCAGAGGTCAAACCCAGACTGGATTACTGAGAATTCTTCTTTTCTGGACTGAAGTGAATTTTCCGAAACTAAACTTGTTGAAACCCGGACTGAAATAACAAAAGATCTGACATCTATAACCTGTCTACTAGTTTTAGTTCTCTGCAAAAAATCTTAAGCAAGTTAACAAGTGAATGATTATTTATGTCTAATGAAAACAAACTACACTGACTAACTTTTAATATGTGTGTATACATACATATGTGTGTATG
>JBAMYA010058430.1:0-28928 GCA_037176975.1 Arrhamphus sclerolepis | reverse complement strand
AAACTCCACACAGAAAGACCCCTGTGGAGGCTGGAACCAGGAACCTTCTTGCTGTGAGGCAACAGTGCTAACCACTAGGCCACCGTGCTGCCCTTTAATATGTTTATTAATAGCTAATAATTTGCCTGTCAAGGATGTTGCATACTACTGTACAGTCATTGATTTTTATTTATTTATTTTTTAAATCCCTCTCATTAAGTACAAAAGATGGCTTACTATCTGGTGCTTAATGTACGTGTACTTAAGATCACGTGTAAATATTCTACTAAATATACAAAGTTGCTTCTTTCTCATCCTAAACTACAGATACAGATTTCAGGAAGCGGGATTTATTAGTTTGACAGAGATATTAGGCGTGGCAAGTAATGTCAAATTGCAAACAAATGACCTGTCAGGTGATTATAATACAATACAATACTTTGCCCTGACAGATTTATTAGAACATGTGTAACATACGGAGACGCACGGCTCTCTGTAAAGAGTTTCTATGGTTTGTGTTGTAAAACAGCTAGAGCACCCTTTATACATAATTTGATCTTTACATGTCAGATTCCTGAAGCTGCTGAAGTTATAACTTTGCAGTGGTGGGTTGCAGCTGCAAAGATCTATACAGGATTTTAATGTAAATGTGAGAAGAAATTTTATCCCATACTGAAAGGTTTCTTACGCAATTGTCTTTTCAACTCTTGTCTTTGCTCTTTTGTTGTTCCTACCTATCTTCTTACTTTTTTTTTTTGGTAATTTTCCCACCCTGCTCTGCATGATTTGTAGTTATTAATCTTCTTATTATCTCTTTCTCAGGTGATCACAATGCCATCTCCTAAGTACCAGAAAGGAGACAAAGTGATGGGCCGCTGGCCTGGCAGTAGCCTGTATTATGAGGTTACAGTGCTTAGCTTTGATTCCAAAAGTCGGCTCTACACCGTTATCTACAAGGATGGTACAGAGCTGGAGCTGAAGGAGCAAGATGTCATGGTAGTACCAGAGTCAGAGTCTTATAATTGATCTTTATTATATCTTCAGAGAGGGTTACACAGGAAACACTAATGCAGGGTAACATGGCTGGACATCCAAGTTAATAAAGAGATACATTTTCAGGATTAATAAGATATTGCATTTTGGCTGGTGCTAAAATATGTTCAGACTTGCTCGAGCAAATACAGCAAAAGCAGTTGCTCTATTTGCTAATGATGATATATCATTACTGTTGGTTTGGGCATCAGTCTTGAATATTTCCATGTCTAATACCTTTATGTCTCGATACAGTAAGTTAAGGCTGGGCAATTAACTTGACAAACAGAACATATAACTGATGTAATATCAATATACTGTAATATTTATTTATACTATCTTATTACTTTCCCCACTGTCTTCAAGGACTATTTATTTTATTTAAAGTGTTTTTCTGAAGACACTAAACAAAGAGAACTGAAATGTAAAAAGGGCTGCAGTCTGCCCGAACATCTGCTGCACAATGTCACCAAATATGACCCATGTATGGGTCAATAGAGGCCGTGTCCAGAACCACCTGCTTCTCTCTGTGAACAGCACTCCACCTTCTCTCCTAACATGCAGAGAACTTTTTCAAGTGATTTTCTTCTTTTTAATTCAAGCAATATGAGTTTTGATTTTGACAAATTTTAAAATAGACATAATTGTTTTTGTCAGTCATTGCAGCCCAAGTTTGAGCCATAGTAATGTGAAATATTTGGTGCTGAAATTTTAAATTAGAGAAGTTCAGCTGTAACTATAACATGTACATTTTACAAAGACTGTATGTTCCTGGTAAATAATGGTAGTTTTTATTATCTTATGTAGTACCTCATTATATTACTGTAACTTTCTGTTTCATGCTGTTTTCCTTCAGAGCATCAGTGGCTTCCAGACTCGCTCTCGCTCTCGCTCCCGTTCCCGCTCACCAGGACGACGACGCAGCCGGTCGCGCTCCCCTGCAAGGACCACGCGGCGTTCTTCCTCTCGCACCGCTGCCAGTGACACAGCTGTGACAGAGAGTGCACCATCCTCGAGCAGGGATACGAGGCTAAAGGACACATTACAAGTCAAGCTCAGCCCTTTGGCAAGTTTACAGTCCTTTTAGTGCAAATACTTAAAATGATATAGCATGTTTTCCTAATTTTGTTAATTCCTGGTTTCCTCTTTTTCCTTGTGTTATGTTTTCTTTTTCTTTTTTCTTTTTTGGTCTGTCATCTTTCTCAATCTCCCTTTCATGTTTTGATGGGCAGGAACAGACGAAGGTGACTGAGAACAACAACAATAAACATGAAAAGAAGGAGGAGAACAACTCTGCCAGCAAAATTAATGAGGTAAGATGTTACTAGATTGATTTTTGTAATACAGTGTTTCCTCTCCATTCATTCAGGAGCAGCAGCCCTCCTAAATCAATGCTAATTTCTGGTCATTTATCAGCAGTATTAGTGAAATCAAAAGGTCCAGGCAAACAGAACTGCTTGTGTTGTATTATCGTTGACATTTAATTTTTGTCATCTGAAAAGCTTTGGATCTGGTCATCGACAGTGTTTATACAGACAAAACTTGCTGAAAATTCAGTTTTGCTACTCCTTTTTGTTATTGCACACAGTTTAAAGAACCTATAACGTATGAAAATGACAATTTCTTGAGATTTCGAAAGTTGAATTTATCCTGAAGAAATGGACAAAAGAATTGACTTAAGACAATTTTTTTGAGAAATTCATTGATCAAAAAAGACAATAAAGACCAGGTGGACTGCTGAGTCCAATACTATTATTTAAGTCAAAGAACCTGAAGAAACTCCATATGTTCAGCCTGGTTTGCACTTTAGGTCCCATGATGAGGACGCAATGAGCTATGTCCTGATACGTTAATTGAAAGTGTGTTTCTTCTTTGTGTTATGCTGAACGTTTTGGGGTTGTTGTTTTTTTTTTTTTCTTTTCCTCCTTCCATTGAAATTACTTTAAAATGTACCTAATGAAATGAAAAGCTTGTTACAATGATCCTAAATTGGTTTTCAGATGTCTGAGGCCAAGTTGGAAACAGATCCTCAGAAGAATCAAAGCCGTTACAACCTCCGCCGCAGGAAGGACGATGGAGACGGAGCTAAAGCTAAACCAGAGCAGCCTGAGGTGAAACAGGCCGAGGTGCTTCCAGCTCCCATTGTCACCTCCTCAACCCCACTTGACTTTGGAGGGAAGATAGGTGGGCTACAAGGAAGAGAAGAATACAGAATATGTGCTAACCTTTTGATACCTGACATTGATATCCTTGATGCGTCTTTGTGCCTTCAGGAGCATTCTTCTGGCTGCTCTTCCTACCAGCTTGGGTTCTGTTTGTGTTACTCCAAGTCAATCAGGAAGATCCTAGCCTGGCAAACTTCCCCCGCTCTCTGCCTCCACTGGAAACATTGTGGGATGCACAGGCTCTTGGCTTTGTCCTCCTCTGGATCCTGTTTCAGGCCCTGCTTTACATTTTACCTGTTGGACAGGTGAGAGACAGGAGAGAAGTCTGCCTTTCAAATCTAAATGTGATATAATGGTTGCTTTCACATCTTCATTCATTTGATCTGGTCCAAAGCATTTTCTCCTTAGTTGAGGCTGTTTTCACACAGAGAAGTTCTTAAATGTATCACCGGAAGCCGTAGGATGATTATTGATCAGATGGATTTGCAGCAGGAACAGAAAAATAAACCGCGGAAGACCTGGTGATGTGGAGTATACAGCTTGTGTTTTGACATGTAGAACTGTTTTCTACAGTTTATACACAACCATGAATAAATATTGGAAAGTGTGTGTATTGTGGACAGACTGGGCAGGTATATTATTCAGTTAGAGTTGTATCCTACACTTCACTTCCTCACAACGCTACGTTTGTCAGTGATTCATCCTCATACAAGCCTATTCATGGTTTAAATTAACGTTAATCTCGCAGAAACAGAAGTCTACCACTGTTTCCTGAAGCCGTATAATTCCCCTGCAGAGGTTAATAAAGCAGGACTGAGATGAGGTGAAGCTGTTTTAGCTCATCTGATGTCATTCTTTAGTTTTCATCTTTAGTGATCTGTCCACTTTCCAAAACTGCAACACTTCTCATGGTGTCTCTTTCTCACCGTCTCTCTGGCTTTCTGTCTTTGTAGTTGAGTGAAGGCATGCCGCTGCGGTCTGGAAAGAGGCTTAAATACAGAACCAATGGTGAGCTCATGTGACACAAAACACTCAAAGTATGTTAAAGTTCGCTTTATGTAGTTCAAAACGTGCCAACGGCTAGAGTGCCCTCTGGTAGACAAAGTATGCAACGTCAATACTGATAACATGGTTAAAGGATATAAATTATTATTTTTTGTCCCATTGTTTTAAGTTTTCATTTATCAGCCATTCTGTCAATACGAGAAATCAATAGCCATCCATAAATCTGACTCTAATTACTGGCTTATTCCTTCAAAGGTGTCCCAGTCCATTTTAAGTTTATTAGTGACTTTTCATTGTTAAAAGTTTGATTTAATGGAAGTGTTTTTGTTTTGTTGTGGGATTTAAACAGAAAAGATCAGATAAAGAAAAAGGCTCTTATCTCCTGTGAGCGTTACTTTTATCATTTGACTCAATCTGTCAGTTCAACCATGCACCATATGAACATACAAACACACTTTGCACTTGTATGGAGGTATTTTTGTTTTTTGTAAGCGAACAGAAAAGCTGTTTAGACAAGGTATTGGTTTGAGAGCTTAAAAGTAGAGTTCAAACTCAGCGGTTACATTGTAACATGTTGCATGTTTGTGAAGTAAGAAACTTCTATATTCTGTGTTGTGTGAAAGGTTTGTTTGCGATGTGATGGGTTTACTCCGTTTGATTCCCCACTTGCTTAGAGTCCATACATTCAACACCAATGTCCACCAAGATAAACTTGTTGCTTGCTAGCATTTGGAGCTGAATCAGACAGATGGTGTATGTCTGAGTCCATCTCTCCTACCTTCACAACTTTCATATTGTTTTCAGCCAATTATTCATCTTGCATTTTTCTTTTTTTTTGCTTATAGGCACACTTTTATATCAGTAATTTCCACCGTATTGACCACATATAGTAAAATTTAGACAATGCTTCAGTTCATAGTTTCAAAGACAGTTTTCTTCTATTTTAACAGTTTGACAGCTGTTAATTTAAATAAGCAAAGCAAAACAAGAGGGTGAAGTCAGGTGATTCACAGAGCTGTAAAACTGGTGGGAAAGTTAGCTTTTGTACTGTTGCGTTTTTACTAAAACCTGCTTCATGGAGACCTCCAGAAAGTGACAGCAAGATTTGTGTGACATACGTCTCCTTTAAAGAAGCAGTTTTCAGGTTTTTAAGCTGTTATTGACTTGTTGTTGTGAGGTGTTAAACTTTCATCTGATCTGCTGCCCCTTCAAACAAATTTCCACGACACTCATGACTCACATCTGAATGGAAGGAGAGTTAGGTATTGTTGTCATTTTTAGTCATGAGGTGCACTGAAACAAGTCAGTGAAGCTTTGTCCTTTGTCATAATTGTCAATAGGAATCAGTACCTCATAGTTAATATTCCCACTTTTCCAAGACCAGCGACAGTTTTGTCGTACTTTTAATTCCAGGTTTTTTTTGTTTGTTTTTTCTCAGCATTCCATATTTTCCATTGCTAACGCTAAATGTTTGTGTCTAAATCCTCTGTCTCTACAGGGTTTTTTGCCATAACTGTGACTGTTGCATTGGTTGCAGCAGCAATTCACCAGGGAGTTGACCTAACTTACATCTACAGTCACTTCCTGCAGCTGGCCACCGCCTCCTTCCTCATCTCCGTACTGCTCAGCATCTACCTATATGTCCGATCATTCTATTCTGATGCTGAGGATCTGGCGTTAGGGCAACATGCTGGTAGGTGGAAAGATCAGGGCCAAATAACTCATGTGTCCAGTTGTTTTTATCTACAATTGCTGTCTGCTTCATATTGTTTTTTTCTGGTTGGATATCCAGGCAGTGTGGTTTATGACTTCTTCAGAGGACGTGAACTTAACCCCCGCATCAAAGGCTTTGATCTGAAATTCTTCTGTGAGATGCGGCCTGGACTTATTGGCTGGGTGTGTTGAGATTTTGTTCCTGAAGTGGATGTAATGAGCAGTCCCTGAAAGAAAATGTTGTTGAGAGGATACTGTATCTGTTCTTCTTATAAGCAGATTTTAAATGTAAATGTTTATGATTTTAAAAAGTACCTGCATCCACCAGACCATTGAGTGGCTCTGCTTGGTTAGCTCATTGGTTAATGCAACAGCGTCTATAATGTTGAATTCTATGTTTGTTTTACTATCCAGTGTCTAATCAACCTTGCCATGGCTCTAGCTGAGATGAAGCAGCAGGGTCTGGATGCTCCGTCATATCCCATGATCCTTGTGAACCTGTTCCAGCTGCTCTATGTGGTGGATGGTCTATGGCACGAGGTATTCCCAGTAGCACACCACAACGTCAGCTGCAGTTTCCCTCAAAGTAGAAATCAAAACCAAAATGTCTTGGTGACATCAGCAGTGTGAGCAGTAGTTTGATGTGTGTGTGTCTCCTAGGAGGCTGTCCTGACCACCATGGACTTGACCAATGATGGATTTGGCTTCATGTTGGCTTTTGGTAACCTGGTGTGGGTTCCTTTTACTTACACCTTGCAGGCCTACTATCTCGTTGGTCACCCCAACACCTTGAGCGTCCCAGTACTCACAGCCATCATCCTGCTTAATTGTAAGTAGACAATCCAAAGTCACAGATATGAAGAAGAAAGATCTAGTCAGAAGAAAAAACAAAACATAAGTTAACACATCACTAACTAACATAAACATCTGAATCTGAATTTTATTTTTCTAATTTATGCATTTAAAAGGTTGCCTATGTGTCCTCTCTGTGTTTTAGTGGTTGGATTCTACATATTCAGGAAATCCAGTTCTGAGAAGAATGCCTTCAGCAGAAACCCATCAGACCCCAAACTGTCCCGTAAGTCTTCTTACAATCTTATAGCCAATAATGTTTATGGTCACCTGAATGTTTAAAGTTCTGAGAAGAGGCTGAGATTTATTAGTCACTGGTGTTTGAATTGTCCAGCTGTCTCCACAGCCATTACAATTTATGTGTGTGTGGTTGAAGCAATTTAGTGCATAATTAATAACAATTAAAAGCTATATCATTATTTAAGTTGTTGTACTTGATTCTAATTATCCTCTATTAATATTAAATTAGCTCTTTAGTTAATTTGAGGTGTGATAGAGTGAACTACCTGAGACTGATGAATGTATTAAATCTGTCTGTTACTAACTAAAACACACAGGAATGTTTACTTTGATCAGATTTGTATGAAACTGACTTTGCGATAATGTGATAGCTTTTAATTCCTTCTGATCTCTGCAGATTTGAAGACCATCTCCACTGCTACGGGCAGAACTCTGCTAGTGTCGGGCTGGTGGGGTATGGTCCGCCACCCCAACTATCTGGGAGACCTCATCATGGCTCTGGCCTGGTCCTTACCCTGCGGTGAGTTCACCCCACACTGCACCCGCACTAATCAAGCAGTCGGTTGATATCACGGCTGGGGACGAGCAAAGACGAGGGCAGACGGGCGGCTGCTTCTTACTGTGTGTGAGACTGTTGAGAAAAAAGACGCGAGTGAAAAATGGAAGAAAGAAAATGCTATGAACAGATCTGAGTCTACAACTGGCTTCTTACTCTGATAAATGCAGCCAATTTAAAACCGTGTTTAACCTTTTCCACAGGCTTCAATCACCTCTTGCCGTGGCACTACATGATTTACTTCATCGTTCTGCTCGTGCACCGAGACTCGCGTGACATGAGTGCTTGCAGGAGGAAGTACGGCTCAACTTGGGACGAATATTGCCGAACTGTCCGCTACCGGATCATTCCACGCGTCTACTGACGAGTCGGCCCTCAACACGCAGAAGCTGGTTCCTTTTTGACTAAAGACTCGCTAAAAATATGAAAGGATCTGCAAAATGATTTGTTGCTTTGGAACTTTTTATACACCAATAATATTAATATCAATAATAGTAATTTCATTATTATTATCATTATTTTTATTATTGTTTTAATCTTGAATGTGGATCAAATGACTTTCCAATTTTATGTTAAATTGAAAAAAGAAATTGTATTTTGGACCTTCTTAGAAATGCCTTCTTAAGAGAAAAGATTTTTTTTTTTTAAAATGAGTTCTTATAGAGTTTCCAAATCAGGTAAGAGTTGTTGTTTTTTGTTGTTTTTTTTAAAGCCTGTCTAATTAGTGTTCTGTATATTTTGTACATAGTCATTTCTTTTTTCTTCTTCAAAAACGACAGCACAAACATTTGTCTTTGGAACCACTTCTCCGTTTCACAGCATCGTCTATCAGAAACTTCCTCAGCACACATTCCTCTTATACTGCTTGTGTTATTATGAAGGATGGGACTGAAAATGCTTTATTTTTTGATAAGCTGTACAGTAGAAATGTGACTGAAAATATGATATTCTTTCTGAAGACCCAGGAATTTAGCAGAAATCTGAATGAGTCATCATCATTAAGCATTTAGTTCATAGCTAGAAGTCTAGTTTTGACTTGACTGTAAAAATTACTTTAGAGGATTCAAGAGAAATGCACTAAGCATTGAGATATGTTTTTGTATCATGGATTTTAAAAGTGTAATTACAGACATAATTTGGCTTTGCTACCTTAGGTTCCCTCCAGGTCCAGGTTCACCTCCTCTATGCCTCCTGGGAGTTGACGCCATCCACATCACATATGAATGTCCTCTTTTCAAAAAGTTCTAACAAACATCTCATCTGTCTGCTGTGAATTGGATGTTTTTCACTCAGCAGTGCCACATGGATGTGTTGTTTTTTTTTTTTAAAAAAAAAAAAAAAAAAGCTTACCAGGTCCAGTGCTACGGGCTGTTTTAATGAAGTTTATACTGTGACAATATCTAGAGTTGTTGACTGTTAGCATTTTAAACTTTCCATTATTAGTACTTTTATGCATGTGCAGCTGTAGGTGACCACCCAGCCACCATCACACCAGCTAGACTGAGCTTCTTTTTTTTTTTTTTTTTTTATTAAATGCTATGCTGAGTGAATACTATGTAAATACATTTTTTTTTACATTTTATTTTATTTTTTTGAGCATAGGAAGTAACAGTGCTAAATATATTTCTAAGTAGTATTTAATGATGTTTTGATTTTGATTTTAATTTTAATTTAACTCTTATTTTGACCACTGCGCTTATGTTTACACTTAGATCTGCCATCATTTTGGAAAAGATTAATTATATCAGATTTTAAATATGCACCAGGTTTGCTGCAGGACGTAAGGTTGTGATGCATTTCTGAATATTCAGGCTGTGAATATTTGTTAGTTTGACGGGCTTGTAAGTAGAAAGCAATACGTTTGAAGTACTTTGGTAAATGACGTGTTCAGGTCCAGGGCTGTCTTTGAGCTGGATCCAGCAGAGGGCAGCAGCTGGAGGGAAAATGTATAAATTTTGTAGAATTAAATAAATATCTGGTATTTTCTTGCTCTTTTTTTTTTTTTTTTTTTAATTTGTTTGTTTGTTTGTTTGTTTTGCTGATTTTTATTAAATACTCAGGGGTGAATACAGTGTTCATACAGGTGCTTAAAATCCTTGAAAAATGCTTGAATTTTAATGTTGTAAGTTCAGGGTTTGAAAAATGCTTGAATTTTGGATAAAATTCTTGAATACTTGACATTTTTACTTCTTTTTCCTTCATAATAGTTATCTAATTGAATAGTTAACTTCTTGAATGAGCGCCTAAAATGGAAATTGTTCCACTTGGACCTGCGTGGGCGTCTGCGATCTTGTTTTCTGAAACCACAGAGTGATGCAAGCTTTCACATTTAATGACAGGCTTGTCTTCTAGCCAGCAGACCTCTGAGAAGTCAGCTGTTGAGTCACATAAAAGATAACAGTCATATAGATCACTGAGTGAGCAAATGTGACGTATTACAACGGTGAATTGTTTGTGTATGTTTGGATGCAGCAGCAGGCAGGTAAGAGCCTGAAGCAGGTGAGTTCAGCAGCAGTCATGGAGGTTAGGAAAGTATAGTTCTACGTTGCCAATGATTTGGCAAGATTTTCAGAACAATAAAACTGATAGAAAGCTTCAGTCACAACAGATTCCAGATAGTTGCAGCTCCTACTTACAGTGATACAAAGGTCTTAGTTTTCCTAGATTTACATAAGTGTTTAAGCTGTTGGAAGTCCAGTGGTGGAGATGGTAAGTTTATGGAGAGGAACAAAAACTGGACAGTTCTGGCATTTAAACATCCAGTTTCAGGGGCCTCATTTATAAAAACCTGTTACGCAAGAAAAAGTTGGTTACATTGTTTACCAATAATGTTGATCAGCTGGCTCATTTAAATACACATTGACATTCATGAGGTGCTTTGCATTGACCATTTAGGTTGAATGTGCACGTGTAGAGGGCAGGACAGGAGGCGGAGTCTTGTATGCAAACGTTGAGGTGCAGCTGTGATCTATAACCCCAAATTTCTTGCTGATTTGTGTTCGAATGGTTTAACAAATCAGTAGCATCAGTTTTTCCATCATGGATCTCGAACGAATTGAAGCCATTCAGCCACTGAAGGAATGTTGAGCTGGAACCATTTAGGAGTGAAAGCTTTCCTCGCTTTCAAAAGGTGTGTGCCACTTCCTGATGCATCTTCTGGTAGATCAACCAAGTAATCTACCAGATCTACCAAATGTATGTAGTTTCAGAATTTGTTGCTTTCTATTACTAATTGTTTTCCACAATGTCAGAATCAATGGGCAGGCCCAAAAGATGCTTTACTGATTCACCTCTTCATGTGCTCAAGCATGAATGTGGTCATGAAGTTTCATATCTTTGCATATGGAGTCATGAAGAATCAGACAAGGTTCTTCAAGAGACTCGTGCCAGTAAGCTGAATTCAGAAAAATGTCCAGCACATGCTGGACATTGTTGGGGATCTATCGTTGCAACTTTTCTCCATTTGTTTTCATTTGAGTTGTTTTTTTCTGTCTTCAAATATTCCTTGATAGAATTTTAGAATGATTCAGAGCTGTCCGAGTGTGCCTCTATGACTAGTTGCATTATTCCTCCAGAACATGTCATAGTCTGTTCCTCAATCACTCAACTTAAAAGGTATTGGTGTAATTGCAAATATCTAAATTTGAAAAATCCTGTTTTCCTAGGGCAGTGGCCAGAGGCAGGGACCCTGGTGGTCTGATCCTCGGCTGCCCCGAGAGGTGACGTTCAACGTCCCTCTGGTGGTGAAGGAGCCTGAGCTGGTACGTGAGGTTGAGCAGTTGGGGCTAGATATAGTTGGACTCACCTCGATGCACGATATGGGCTCTGGAACCAGTATCCTCGAGAAGGGCTGGACTCTCTTCAACTCTGGAGTTGCTCCAAGTGAGAGGGTAGCCCTCCTCTGCCTTTTTTTTTTTTTTTTTTTCGTGGGGGGGATTGTCCTGACTGTTGTTTGTGCTTATGCACCGAACAGCAGTTCAGAGTACCCACCCTTTTTGGAGTCCTTGGATGGAGTGTTGGAGAACATTCCTTCTGGAGACTCCTTCGTCCTGCTGGGGGACTTCAATGCTAACATGGGCAACGACAATGGGACCTGGAGGGGTGTGATTGGGAGGAACAGCCCCCCTGATCTGAACCTGTGTGGTGTTTTGTTGTTGGACTTCTGTGCTCGTCATGGATTGTCCATCACAAACACCGTTTTCAAACCTTAGAGTGTCCATATGTGCACTTGGCACCAGGACACTCCAGGCTGCAGTTCGATGATCGACTTCGTAGTCGTGTCGTTGGATTTGCGACTGAATGTCTTGGACACTCAGGTGAAGAGAGGGGCGGAGCTGTCATCTGATCATTACCTGGGGGTGAGTTGGCTCAGATGGTGGGGGAGGACCTGACCTGGGAGGCCCAAACATTCTGTGAGGGTCTGCTGGGAACGTCTGGCAGAACCCCCTGTCAGAAGGAGCTTTAACTCCCATCTCCAGCAGAACTTCAAACATGTCCCGAGGGAAGCGGGGGACATTGAGTCTGAATGGACTCTGTTCCATGCCTCTGTTGTCATGCAGCTAACTGGAGCTGTGGCCGTAAGATTGTCAGTCCCTGTCTGGGTGGAAATCCCAGAACTTGCTGGTGGACGCTGGCAGTGAGGGATGCCATCAAGCTGAAGAAGGAGTGGTATCTAAACTCAAGCATGGGAGGAGTTTGGAGAGGCCATGGAGAATAACTTCTGAACAGCTTCAAAGAGATTCTGGTCCACCATCCAGCGTCTCAGGAGGGGGAAGCAGTATCTCATCAACACTGTGTACAGTGGGGGTGAGGAACTGCTGACCTCAACTTGGGACTTGTGGATTAGTGGAGGGAATACTTCGAAGACCTCCTCAATCCTGATGACATGTCTTCTGACGAGGAAGCAGAGTCTGGGGACTCGGGTGGGCTCTCCTATCTCTGGGGCTGAGGTCGCTGAGGTAGTTATGAAGCTGCATGGTAGCAGGGCCCTGAGGGTGGACGAGATCCACTTGTTCCTCAAGGCTTTGGATGATGTGGGACTGTCATGGTTGACCTGCCTCTGCAGCATCACATGGACGTCAGGGACAGTACCCCTGGACTTTGTACAGGCTGTCCAGTCTCTGGTGCCAGAGTCTGGTCTGCATTACCGTCAATAAGTTGGACTCCGCCAAGGCTTCCCTTTGTCACAATTCTGTTCATTACTTTTATGGACAGAATTTCTAGGTGCAGCCGAGGTGTTGAGGGGATCTGGCTTGGGGACCTCAGAATCAGGTCTCTGCTTTTTGCAGATGATGTGGTTCTGCTGGCTTCATCTAGCTGGGACCTCCAGCTCTCGACTGTAAAGCGGCTGGGATGAGGTCCTGCCTCAAGTGGACGAGTTCAAGTATCTCGAGGTCTTGTTCATGAGTGAGGGAGGGATGGAGCTGGACGGCTCGGCGCAGCGTCTGCAGTGATGTGGACGCTGCTCCCATCTGTCGTGGTGAAGAAGGAGCTGAGTCAGAAGGCGAAGCTGTTGATTTACTGGTCGATCTGCGTTCCTGCCCTCACCTATGGTCACCAGCTGTGACTGAAAGAACAAGATCACAAGTCCAAGCATCTTCTCACCCTCTCTCCCTTAGAGAGAGGGTGAGAAGATGCTTGGACCATAGGTGAGGGCAGGAACGCAGATCGACCAGTAAATCAGGCAGGACCTCATCCCAGCCGCTCTCACCCTCTCTCTAAGGGAGAGAGGGTGAGAAGCTCGGTCATCTGGGAGGAGCTCAGATAGAACCACTGCTCCTCCGCATCGAGAAGAGCCAGATGAGGTGGCTTGGGCATCTGGTCAGGATATTTATTTATCTATTTATTTTTATTATACCGGGGAAACTGTATGCATGTGTTTGTAGATGTTGGCTGTGCAGCTGCTGTACTTTTTTTTGTCCCTAAAATTTCCTGTTGCGGGACAATAAAGTTGATCTTATCTTATCTTATCTTACCTCCTGGACGCTTCCCTGCTGAGGTGTTCTGGGCACGTCCCACTGGGAGGAGACCCCGGGGAAGACCCAGGACAAACTGGACGGATTATGTCTCTGCTGGCCTGGAACACCTTGGGATTCCCTTGGAAGAGCTGGAAGAAGAGGCTGGGATAGGGAGGTCCAGGCTTCCCTGCTTAGGCTGCTGCCCCCATGACCCGACCCGGATCAGCAGAAGAAGATGGATGGATGGATGGATGGATGGATGGATGGATGGATGGCTGTTTTCTGAGGTTGTGTCTGAAAACTTAGCAGTGCGTTTCCCTTGGTTACTGAGCTGTGATACCTCTGTTCATAGAGTTTGAATCTTATGCAGCCAATCTGCTTATTCGTAACCGCTTTCCCAAGTTCAACCGTTTTATAACTTCAAACCACATGGACAAAGTAAACCGGGTTATTGTAGTTAAGTCTCCCTGGTAGAATAATTTCAGGCCTCCAACCATTGCTGTTATTGGGATTCCTCTACATCTTCTCTCCATTTGGCTTCAAATCCACCATCACACCAGAAGGATCATTTTAATTTGAGCCCAAAGATAATCCCTGAGGTTGGGAAGTGACATTCCACCGCTCTCTTTACTAATGTTTAATGCGCTATATTTAATCCTGCATTTCTCTGCCTTCCAGACAAATGGAGAAATGTGTTTATTCCCTTCATGGAATCTTAACAGTTAAGTGCAGCAGCTTCGATAAAATGCATTTTAATGGTCTCAATTCTTAAAGTAAGAATTCTGACCTGTGGTTACCAGTCCATCTTTAATATTCTTGTTAATGGAATCAGGTCATCAGGACAGCGGGCAGCCACGTTTCTGGGTATTTTATTGCTTTTCAAGTCCAGTTAACGGGGTTTCTGTGTTAGTTTAGTCCTGGTGATGGTTTATAGTTCAATCATGCGGTTTTTTGTATGTTGGTCTGAGATCTGGGAGAGAATCATCTGGACCAAGTCGTACAGTTTAAAGACAATGATAGAAAAATAGGAAGGAAATTTATGGAAACCTTTGACTTTGAAGAGAATAATAAAAAAAAAAAAGAAACTCTTAAAAACATTTTTAAAGAAAAGAATTGACTCGCATTGTTCTGGCATTCACCAAATAGAAGTAACTGATAATTTTTAAGCAGTGCATGTAAACCTCTGTTTCCAGCTGGAACAGTGACGTCCAGCGCGTCAAAGTAAAAGTTCAATCAGTAGTTTATATTTTCATGTGAGTTTTAAAGGCGATTATTAGAGTAGTTGTGCTGTAATCTCATCTCAACCTTTCACACAGGATCACAACAGCTGATTCACATTACAAAGCATTTATTTTATAGAAGTAAACAGGTTGAAACAAAAAACAACAGTGAAATGCAAATATCTGAATATCTGAGAGCGGTTTGTCAGTTATATGTGAGTCATGAAAATAGAAAAGAGTCCATCAATAACGGGAGTTAAAGGTTGTTTGAAAAATGTCCAATTAAAGATGTTTCACACACCTGAACCATCATCCAAGAAACGTTTCTGGCAGATCCAGAACCATTCAAGAGAATAAACAATTATTTAAATTGAAATAAAATTCAATTTATTGATCCCCAAAATTCAAAGTAGTTTTTGAACTGAATTAAAATAAATTAAATGCCTGTAGATACGTTCATATAATTGAGTTTTAGGAAAACAAAAGAAGTTAAATACAATTCAAGCCAATTACAATTATTTGTTATAATAAAATTCATATAATGCAAACAACTTTCAAAGAAGCCAAGCTAAAGGAAGCAGATTGGATTAAATCTATATAATAACAGTAAAAGAGGTCAAATAAACAAGATATTAAAGTTTTTTTTATTACCACTTTCCCAGTTCAAATTACATTGAACGAAGTTAGATAAACTTTGAAGGAACGTCAGGATGATGACTGTCAGCCCGATAATAATAATAATAATAATAATAATGATCATAATAATAATAATAATGATCATAATAATAATAATGATAATAATAATGATCAATACAGTGCTAGACTGTCTCAGGACTGGTTCTGCTGCTGCTGCGAGAATAAAATCCACATCTTTGTTGACATTCACTAAATCAGAAATAAATAATGGGACATTTAAAAAAAAAAAAAGAAAAACGTTTGTACATGTGGCACAAACATTTGAATAAAACATTAATGGCCGTTATAAAACCTTTATTGTCCAGCAGGTCGAAGAGTCCTGACGCAGCTGTAATGTCAGAAATCTGATCAGTGATCAGCAGAAACATCTGGAAAAGATCTGAAGTGGTTCAGTTGCAACACGGGAGCTCAAAAATATAACCTTCCTCAGTTATGTGGCCAACAATAGATTTGTCCTCAAAAACTATAACAAAAAAAAAAAAACAGCATAAAAGTGAGCTGAACCCTCAGATGAGTAAAAAACATGCTGCATTTGTGCTGCTTCTTCTGGCTGCGTGTCTCTGCACAGATCTGCGTTTCTCTGCTGCGTCTGGACTCACAGATGGTCTCATCCTGTTACAATTCACTCTTCAGGTTTAAAAGAAAGAAATGAAATCAACAGGCTGAAAAACTGTAACAAGCAAACCTTTAACTGGGATTTACCGAGAAACAAGAGTCAAGAAATGTTATGTTGCTTTTTTTAATGCATGCTCATTTTGAATTTGATTCTCATGTAGCGTTAAGATAAAAAGGTGCATGAAAATGCAACAGAAGAAGAAATGCATTTAAATGCTTCATAGCAACAGAACTAATGAGCTAAACTGGCTGCAGGTCTGGAAAACGACTGGTAAAGATGGAGATGGTTTACGCCAGTTCCACATTTCAACTTTTACTTTTACTACAGTGAAACTGCTTTTTTTTCCTTTTGAGATTTTGCCAACATTTGCATGTGATATTTAAATTAATGAATCTATTTGGCATTGAGCCTTTTAATAGTATTTTTTTGAAAGTGCATTCACCTGCTCTGCAGAGAAAAGACCATACGTCTGTCTGTCTGTCCATCCTGTCTGCTCCGACTGCGCTTGGCTTCACTAAGGCCACAAAATTATTAAAAAGAAAAGAACAATTATGAAATGGAGGAAGAGAGAAAACAAATAATAAATGTCTGAAAAAACAGATGCAGCTCTTATGTGGAAACAAAAACATATACTTCCAATCAAAAGTTTTACTGAATCCCATTTTTCCACCTTTTTCTTGTTGAAAATGGTGCAGTTTCATTGCACTCTTGTATACTTTGGCTGCAGAAGTTTCCATAAATGTGTGGAACTTGAAGTTTCTTTGCTTTGTTCCCTGAAAAAGGATTTTTTTTTTTGAATGATACTGAAATGTACGTTATTTTTCAGTCTACCTTTTTGTTAACCTTTGGAAGCTCACTAGTTACCTTTTATACCACTCTGAGCTATTCATTGGACTGGAAGTGTTAAAAAATTAATTTAAAACAACAACAAACAAACTGGAAGAACTGGGTGTTTTTTGACCGGTAGTGTGCACACAGAAACAACCACGTGATGCAGCTGAGCTGCAGCTGCTGAAAACAAATGAAACAGAAAATCATCAAATAACAAGCAAGAAATAGAAGAATTCTGGGTTCAGTTCCCAAACGCTTGAGTTAATGTCGTTAAAAGCGTGTCTCTGAACTTTTAAATCAACCCGCTTCGTTCTGTTCAGGATGGACTGTTTATCTCAGCTGTGATTGGCTGACAGGCAGGTACCTTCTGGACAGATAACCAGCATCACAGCCACTCGCTGATTCTCTTCTTTGGATGATTTAGACGTCTGAACCAGGCTAACGTGGATGTTTTTGGACCGCGGGAGGGAAACCTGTGCAGGTGCAGAGAGATCATGCAAACTCCACCGAGGCTCCAGCAGACTGGGACCGTCCAGCAGCGCATCACATTCATGGCAAAGTATGTATATATTGTCAAAAGTTGGGGGGAAAAAAAGGCTGATTGACAACTGGATTCTGCTTATTTACATTTTGCAAAGCTGAAGGAAAGGGGGTCAAAGTTTAGCTTTGAGGTGATCCCTCGTGTTGGGCTGCTTCTGCAATAAAGATTTGCAGTATTTGACCAAAAACAGTGAAAATGTGAGTTGTGCTTGGTTTTAATTTGGTAATTGCAACTTCAAAAACAGAACCTTTCATTGTAAAAGCCTGCAGGGCACATCAACATATTCATTTAATCCTTTTTTTTTCCCTATTAAGCAAAGTTTCTGTTCAACTTCAGGGTTTTAAAGTGCACTTGGTTTTACTCTCAAACTAACTTCTGAACAGCCTCAAATGCAGAAACTTGAATTTCCCAAACTTTTTTTTTTCGTGCATTTCTTCATCCAGTAATGTTTCAGTCCAGTTCTTTAAGAAATCATGTCCCAAAGAGTGAAGAGTCATGAAACTCTCCATCAGCCCTCCGGTCACACGTCCTCTCTGTCTCTCTCCCTCTCTCTCTCTCTCAGGGTCAGTCGATGGCTAAAGCATCTTCAGTCTCTGGTCTCTGAAGGGTAGAGTGAGTTTGCCAGGTTTTTTGGTCTTGAAAGGTCAAGAAAAAGGAACTTCCCATCTCTGTGTGTATGCGCTTAATTCACAGGGGCTGACCACCAGCATCCGGGACGAGTCCATCCCGTCCAGCGCCATCTCTGAGTCCAAGCAGAACCGAGAGACGAGGTGCTCCAAGTGGGTTCCTGATCTCTGCCAGCGCTGCAGGGAAGAAGCAGGAAAATGCAAAAGCATGAGACGATTTTCAGCCAGCGAGTCCTGATTAACCAGAACTTCTACAACCTTTCTGCTGCATCTTTAAAGCTGTTCACTGCGTTTGCTGCACTGCAGTGAAAAGATTTCCACCAATGCATGAATCTGAACCGACTGAGACATCTTTGGAAAGATCCTCAGTCATGTTCAGAGGCGACGGTTTTATGTTAGAGTGACTGAGTGGCAGAGAAACAAACATGTGACAGTGACGGAGCTGCTGTCAGGCGCTCACATAGAGAGAAAGAAGAAAGAGTGTGAGGGCTCCACCCTGAAGGATAAACCTCAGTCATTAATAAAGTTATCTAAGCTGAGGGGAAGTCAAACACAGACTCAAACTGGAACATTGGAGCACATATTCACTGCCAAGATGCATACGTCAGTACCTCATCACTGCATGTGATACATCACAGTAAAGTATTGTGCTACAAACAGTAAACGTTAATGCTCAGAAATCCTGACTAATGTCACACAAGGTTAAATTTGTGCAATTCAGCAAAGATGAACTTTTTCTAAACTTTAACATTTTACAGAATAAGATAAAAGCTGCAAGAACGAGGAGAGTAAATACAGTACGTGTTATCATTCCAGTGCTTAATGAAAATCACCTGGCAGACATGTTTGTTTGATGTACAGCAACTCACAAAAACCAGCAGCAGTTTTAGCTTTGGTCAGGTGATGAAACTACTGAACATCATAATTATTGACTGTCACACATTGTGCTCTGCTGTGCATCATTTAGACCCCCTTAAGTGCAACAATTAATTTAATAATTGTAAAATATAAAAACATCATAGAAGGTTTGCTGTATGAAGGATCACTCGTCATTCTCCTAAATGACCACTAGATGGCGGTCTAAACTTGACGCCTGCAGTTTATTCAGCAGATATTTGCCTGTATGAGGAAGCTCTCCTCATACACCTCCTCGTCTCCGCTCCCTCATGTCCTCCTGAAGAATGTTTGTGAAGGATGTCTGAACTGCTCAAAGTGCACCGAGAAGAAAAGACCACGGAGGGAAGAAGCTGGCTGCAGGAGCTTCAAGTGTCCTCCACAGTTTCAGCAAGCGACAGCATGCAGCATCCAAAGGGGGTGTGATACATTCATTTCACACTGTAAAATAAATTAGGAACAAACTTATTCTTATACTCGCATCTGAAATAGATAATAAAATAAAGATGCTATGGTGTAACAACAAGACGCTTAGATGATGCAACATGTCATATTTAGGTTGCAGTTGTGTGACAAACAGTGACAGCTGTCTGTCCTCAACACATCTGTCACATCTTCAGTGGGAGGGATTCAAGTGTGAGGAGAGGAACGAGGAAGAGGAGGATGGAGGATGTGTGATGCAGACAGGTGAAGCCCAGGAAGAACATCTGTTAGCGTCATCATGGACATGTGACACCACTGGAACAAATAAATGTCCATAATAGTCCAAAACGTAGTTCTGATCTTAGAGTCGCAGCAGACTCTCGTTGGCTCACTAACGTTTGAAAACTTCCCGTTTACCTGACAACTGAAACGAAAGGGAACAACCAGACAGATGAAATGACAGATGTGCTACTCTGAACTACAACCCAAACACCACCTCTGTAGATGGATGCAAGGACCCCAGCGTGACCCAGGGGACAGAGCTGAGAGCGAAAGTGAAAATAAAAATGGATCAGTAAAACAGGCTGAATAGCTAATGTCAAACAAAAATCCTAAATTCTAAACCAGGATTAAGAGGGGAGATGAGTTAAAAGCCAGATTAAAAAGCTTTCAGAAACATGAACATTATCTGCAGTCCTCAGGTTCTCTGGTAGGTTGGTCCATAAAGGTGGATGCTTCAGCGTAGGTTCTTATTTACAAAAGTCTGGAGGACCTGAGGGGCCACAAGGTAAAAGTAAGTCTGTAAGATGAGGAGGTGTGCCGTAAAAATTAACCTAAAAGACACGAGTTAATCCTGTGATTTTAAACTGGCGTTATGTGAACCCACCTTCTGGTCCTCGTCAACACGAGCAGCTGAAACTCTGAGATGGTTTTATTTTTGGGAAGACCAGAAAGCAGGACAATATAGTAGTCCATGGGACTTGAGACGTAAACATGAGCATCTCTGTGAGAGAACTCAGCAGACTCTATACTCTTAAGATGGTGATGTTTTAACTACATACTTGACATGTGGAATGAAACTAAGCTCAGAGTCAAAAATGACTTGATCTGATGCATTTTTGGAACATTAATTTGGACAAAAATAGGCTTTGACCTGCCTGGGTTGCAGGAGGTTTTCTGCCATCTGTGATTTAATATTAAGATAAAATACAGTTAAAAAGGCTTAATACTGGTTAAATATAGGTTTAATACAGTTAAAAAGGTTTAATACAGTGAAAAGGGTTTATTACTGGTTTAATACAGTTAAAAAGGTTGTGAACTGTCCAGGTGTCCTCAGCAGACATGGCAGCCCTCCTGCATGTCTAATGGGCTCCTGTGTTCTCTGATGTCCAGTTTACTGTGTGAATCAGTCGCTTCGCTGATGAAGGTGACCAGAACACCAGCAGACCTCTGCTACCGTATCTCAGCTCAACCAGATCTTGAGTCATCGTGCAACTATCAAGCGACATGGGGAGGGGGTTGTGGAGAATGATTGACACATTGTATAAACTACGGATGACCCATCTGGTCATGTGACCCATAGATTTCTACGGGAGCCCCTGAAGCCCAGTTTACCTCGAACCGTGTGGCGTCATGTTGCAGTAAGGCGGGACAATGTTGTAAAAGCCAACAGCTAGCTGTCAGTCAAGCATATCAAATGATGTCATGGCTTTTTATTTGTCACCTTTACTGCTTAATATAAATTTATCTGATGTGGTACAAAAAATAAAAAAAAGCTCCTCATACAGTTGTCATGGATATAAAATCTAACTAAAGAGACCAGAAGTGATTTTTGTACCAGGCTGTAAATATGTTAAATTCTGCTGCAAAGTTGGACCTTTAACGTGGAGGTCAGTGCAGATTTGCTCTGTCTTGGAGTCAGCATCTAGTGGTCAGTGGAGGAACTGCAACAAAACCTACTTCCTGGTTGAGCTTCATATCTGAGAGTGAGATAGTTTGATGACTTTAAAGGTGAGCAGGAAATATGAGGTTAGACTGAGGCTACAGGAAAATAATAATCTGGACGTGTTAATAGATGACTGGATTCTTTAGAGGCAGATATGATCAGACAGGAAAATAAAGTTTATAAAAGTCTCGGTGATTCTGAGAGCAACGCACATAAAGGAAGCTTGGAGAGTGTTATGTGGAAAACAGAAACTATATGTGGGTCATTTGTGAGATTCTGTATCTTAATTGGGTCTTCACTGAGTATGCACATATATATCAGCTGAAGTATATCACTGTCATTTACAGTAGACACGCACGCTTTGTTCTGTAAAATTACATCCTGGGTCTACTTCAGCTTGTTAAGATTAACACACTGCTGACCGTGAACTGACGGCTACAGAGTTTTTAATTTAGAAAAAAAAAGAAAAAAGGGGAGGGATAATTAAAAGTAAATCAATTAGTATTCATCTCATTAGCGACTGCTGCGGCGCTGCTGACTCTGAATATGAGATTAACACGCTGCATTGTTCGTTTGCTGCACGTCTTTGTGCCTCTCTTTAAGCGCATCGTTCATAAGCTCTTACCTGAGATACGGAAACAGATTATTTAGCAGTTTACTCACATCAAGAGAACTTTCTCCAGCTTTCTAATAAAAAAAAAGATTTTATCCTCCACAGTTTATAAGAACAAACTGGGGGCAACAGGGGCGCCATCTTTCCTAATGACCCATCCTCGTGTGAACTGATAAAACTGTGGAAGCTGTTAAATGAGGCTCACTGCTAATTGTGGATTACCAGTTATCTCCTGAGCTCATACTAAAATGTCCAAATGTGATGTCATGTTATCTTTTAACTGCAGTTAATACTTCCTTCTGACCCTCCTGACGTGTCCTCAAAGCTTTTTCCTCATGACATTTGTAGTTATGCACACCACAGCCTGTCCTACCACCTTCCAGCTGAACAACGACGTTTATTGCTCCCAAACAGGAAGAAGTAGCATGTGATTGGTGATATTTTAAAAGTTCTCTTCATGTACACCACAAAAGTTCTAATTCACCATCGTCCAGACTGAAAAGTATATAAAAGTATATAATATCTGCCGTGTGACCAAAGCAGTCCTGTTCCTTTTGTTCTGCCGCTGCACCCCATCTCACCTGATCTGAGATCTGTCGTTCGCCGTCCTGGAAACACAGAACGCCGTCTTCATTCTGAAACATTTGTATTGTTTGAATAACTGTGGATGTCTGACAGTCCCATGCAGAGACTCGACCAATCACAGAGCGCAGCGACAGTCTGATGAGGGTGAGGTGGTCCTGCATCCTGCTCCATAAACCCAGGGACACGTGCACCACAGCGTTGGCGTGTTTGGTCCTCAAAGATCACCGTGAAATGAGGCCCTTCAGGGCCAGAGGGTCCTAATGCTTGCACGTGTTTGCTACGCTCTTAACGGCTGACCTGCAGCTGCAGGATGAGGACGCACCTTTGAACTCCTCACTCGGTGGTCCCTGCAGGGGGATTTATGCTAATTACTGAGCTGCAAGCGTGTGCTCCAATCTGTGATCAGTTTGAGTTCATCCATTCCATGTTTGTGAATCCAGAGTAGCGCTTCAGTCAGGAGGTGGTTTATGTGATAAATCTACAAGATTTAGAAGTGTTTTTACAGTTTTATAGCAGCTGCTGATGGAGCTGCCTCCTGTTTTGGGGAAAAACACAATCATATTGTTTAGTTTATATGTAACCAGACTTTAACGTTTAGCAATTTGGAAGTTTCTGTGTTCTTGCAGGGTAATTTTTTTCTTTTCACATGCTGATTTTCACCTTTACTTCAGTTTTTCCTCTCTGATGTGGTTTGTTTACTTCCCAGTCACTCCTCATCCTCTCTGCTTCTGTTGCTGCTCATTTTAACCTCAATCTGCATCCCATTGTCTCCCTCAGATGCTGCTTTTCAGCTCTGGGCTGCTTCTCTGGTGGATTTTACTTCATATTAGCCATTATCAGTCTACTTCGTGCCTTCTGACACACACACACACACACAGTCAGCACCAGCATTGTGTTGGTGTGTGTCAGTACGAAGGTTTACAGGTTTCAGCTGACAGCGATGTGCTTCAGGAACTCTAAAATAATTCACATAAAAACGCTGGTGTTTGTGAGTCTGAGCTCGAGGTTTGTTTTTTTTCTTAACAGCGATTAAAGTGCAGCACTAAGCTGAACCTCCTCCGTGTATGAAACACCTGTCACATGTGCACGAGCGTGTGTGCACGAGCGTGTGCACGGCTCCCTTCACTGCTCCTCGTGAATCTCAAGTCTTTCACCTCTGTTTCCTTCTTTTTGGGGATTTTCTTTCTCTGTCTCGACCTTTTCTTTCTTCGTTCCATCTGGCTTTTCCTTCATTCTTTCACCTCCTTAAAATATTCCTCCCATTCTTTTCTTTCTTCCATTTTTCTTCCTTATTTCTCGTCTTGATCTTTGATTCCTTTTTTCTCTCTCTCTTCTTGTTTCTTTATCTTTTATGTTTTGTTTTATTTTCTTCTTCCCGCTCCCCCCCGAGAGCTACTTGGAGGCACTAAGAATGCTTTCAAGAGCATTTAATTTATTCACTTTTATCAATTCACAAGATGCAAAGTGAGCTACAAGACTGAACCGAAGAAAAATCTATATCAGATCTATATTTTGTGCTTCAGAACAGAAATAATTCTTCTGCATCCATAAAGTCATGGTGAGCTGTCTGATTAACCAGTGATCCCAAACAGGTCTTTATTATAATGATAATATGAACAGCAGGTAAAATAAGTACTGAACACATTTCTGAAGGCGTTATTGACATGAAACTTTCCCCAGATGTTGGTAACGACTCATGCAGAGAAGCACAGAAGTTCCCAGATGAAGTTACTGGTGTGTGTGATAATGTGAAATGAGTAGAGTGGGTCTGTGGGAGGACCAGAGGACCAGGAAGTTCAGACGAAGCGGCCGCCGGTTTATTCTGCAGCTGCTTTCGTAGTTCTTTTCTAGTATTGTTGAACCTCCAAAAAAACTTTTACACACTCCGAACACACTCTTCTTCAGCGCTGTGTGTTTGTCCTTCCCATGGAGCCACGAGCAAAGGAACAATATTCATTTTGTAAAGAGTAACAAGGAGTACTTGCACCTTTTTTTATTTAACGAGCCTCAACACTCATGTGATTTGATTTGCATTTTCTTCCAAATGAACATGACATGTGTGCACAAGTGAACACGAAAGAGTAAAACACTGTTCAAAGCTTAAAAGACGATATTCCTCTATCGTTTCCATCTGTCTTCATTTCTACATCTTGGTTCCGTGCTGTGTTGCATTCTCCCCTTCTTCCATATCATCTTAGTTATTTCCATTCTTATTTTGCTCGTTATTTCACTGTGTCAGATCTATTCTGTCATCCTCCTCCTCTCCTCTCGTTCTCACTCCCAAACACACAGAGAAAAACCAGTAACTCCACTGGTGTGATTCTGCAGCTTCAACTCTTTCTCCTGTTTCTTGCCCTCGACTGGCACATCTTCTCCACCTCAACTATTTTGATTTTTCTGCTGAACTGTAAAAATATTTAGATGCCACCAGAAACAGAAAGAAGATGAGTTTTTTCCTTCCTGCTTCCTGGATTCTGTGTCTATTTATTTTGATTTATCGTTTAAACGTGGTAGAAGCAGTAATAATGAATGTACAGCCGGTCTCCCCTTTTTCATCCCTTTTCTGTACTTTAAGAGGTGCAAATTAAGAGGTTATCAGAATTTTTAAAAATATTTCTTAGAGCAAAGAAGAGCAGGTACGTGGAGCGTCTGGTGAATCACAGAAACTCAGCTGTAATATATGAAATCTCTTTCTTGCCTTATTTTCTGTCCTCCACCTCCCCTCCTCTTGTTTTTCCTCTCTCTTTGCACCTTTCATTTAGTTTTATCTCTCTTTCTTCCTCTCATTTCGTCTCAGGTGATTTATTGGTTGTCATGCTGTTCCCTGCTGCAGGGGCTCCTGGGACGCTATCAAAGTGCCCAGTGGTCAGACGGTGACACGTGTGAATGTATGTGAGTACTCAAAGCTGCTGCTCAAAAAGCTGTCAACGCTGTGTGTGTTTTAGGAGATGTCCTTAGATACATTTATTTGGGGATTAATTAACATTTAGATGAGTTTATAGCATATAGCCATATGCTGTCTGCACACCTGTCTGCCTGAGTCATGCAGGTGCTGTATGTGTGTGTGCGTTCAGACCTGTTTGCCATCCGCCATGTTGCAGGGCAGCAGCAGGACCTGCGAGGCGGGGAACGTGGTAGACAGAGACAAGCAGTGCTGCTGCTGGCGGATCTGCTGTCCGTGAGTGTACACCCACCCCTGAGAAGAGGGAAACAGAGGTCATCATTTTAAAAAAACAACAACAAAACAGTCAAACAAATCTTTTTCTTCTTATATATGTTGATGATGAAGACAAAATCTGCAAAGATGAGCTGGGTGCAAGCATTACTGCTGGAAACCTTATGCTCTGAGTGCAGTCGTGTTGCAGAGGTGTGTTTCACAAAAGCAGGTAATATTACACCTGAACTCAGGGAAAGGTTGCCAGAAGCCGAGGTAACCTGTCACCATGGTAACCGACTCTTCGAATGAGACCAGGGTTTAGCTCAACATCCCCCAAATTTCTGTCTCCTCCCTTCATGAAGCAGAAAGTTCAACTTCATCAGACAATCGATCACATCAACGATGATTTTGGAGAAATGCTGCTCGTGCGTCAGGAAAGTGTGTTGATGATCAGAACAGATGCTTTACTGTGATCAAGCAGCCGTCGCCTGCATGTGATACCTCAAAGTACATATATAAGCTACATAACTTCTATACATGGTCCCGTCCTCATGTGCATCATACATGTCACCTGCAGTCTGTCCGTACTTCACACACACCGTGGATTGTTTTTTATTAGGTGCTGTTTGTTTTCAAATGTCAGTTTTCTCACAACGTGGATGCTGAACATAACGATGCAGGATGCAGAGCTGTGAGACACCCCCGACATATACTGTAAATGTGTTTTGTTTTTCCAGTAGTCACAAACTTAAGAGTCGTCAAAGAAGGATTCTGGGTAATCGACATGATTTAAAAGTTGATTTCATTCATTATTTAAAAAACCTTCTTACAGGTAGACTTCTCTGTGATTGGACGTATCGACTGCTCCACATTCCCATCTGACTCCTTCAATGATTTTTCCTTCACTGATGTTTCTAAAGTGAGTCCAACTGAGCCTGCTTCATTCAACTTCACTGTCTGAAATATGTTTTTTTTCTTCCTCTTTCTTTTATCAGACACCTACTATTAATTATTTAAACTGCATATTCACTCGCTCTGCAACTTCTCCCACATCAACTATCTTATTTCCTTCACCAGTGGTGATTGCAGTCAACACTCTAATTAACACTAACTCAACGAAGAAGAGCAGGAGGATCTCTTCCAAGGAAACGGACATCATTAGTGGAACTGGGGCTCCACTGACGACAGTTTTTGGTAGTCATGGTAACGTACTCAGAGTTGGCCAATCTAACTCTAAAAATTTGCTCAGAAACTGGAAACTCAGTTCGTTGAACTTTCTTTCTGAAACAAGCCCCAGGACTTCCAATAAACAGTAAGCAAAACACATCCTAATATAAACTTGAATATTTTATTAATTTTTCATGACTAATCTGCAAGACAAGCCTGCAACATTATATATTCACATACAGTCACCGCTCTGCTAGCTGCCACAGAACTGCTACTTTTCTGATGTATTTGTCCTTTTTCAGACCATTTTCTGTAAAAACACTAGAGATGCTTTGATATGGAAATCCCAGTAGTTCAGCAGTTTTCTGGGATACTCAGACAAAGTTCCTTTGGCAAGAACAAGTTACTTAAATCACTTTGCTCCGTGTTTGAACTTCAACAGGTCGACCATTTTCAAAAGTACAAAACAGTAGATGTGGGCCTGAAGGATCTCCACACTGCTGCAGTGGATCTGTGTTGTGTAGAGGATGTTCAGGGTTGTCCATGATGTTTTTCATTTTATAAAGTATCCTTGTGAGCAGAATCAGCTCCAGAGGCTCCAGGACAGTCTTGTTCAGTCTCTGGCTCTGATGCTGCTCCTCCAACAGATGACTGCAGACTGACAGAAGATATGAAGCATCTGGTTGCAAACACTGAGGGACCGAAGCTTCCTGAAGAAGTAAAGTCTGCTCTGACCCTTCTTCCAAACGAGGATGAGGGGGATACAGACACTGATGGTCATGCAGATGATCGAGAGGTATATACTGATGCCGTCAAACAGCTGAAGGAGACTGTAAGTTCTTCACCTGCCGCCTCTTTTCCCATGACAGAAATAATGTTCTCATTCCATTAAATGAAAACATTAGTAGCGACAAACAAAATCTACTGCCTGTGACCGTGTGGATAAGGAGTTTCTGTAAATAGGGAGTGCACATAAACATTGCTTGTCATCGTCAGACTTTACATCATTAATGTCTGGTGCATCTGGGGTCTGGAACACTTCAGAGACATTTTTATGACCTTAAAGGAGCATTACAAATGTGTTATATAGTCTGTTATTTTCACAATACGCAGAAACCTCTAAGACACTTAAAAAAAAGACAGGTGTATCTTAACTGATGTGAATTTTGCATATCTAAACTTCAGATTAACGTAGGCACGTGGTCCCTGGGTGAAGGGGGGTTTGATTGGGATTCATGATACATTTTTATTATCAAATCTTCTGAGTTTTGCATGGCATCCATGAATCTGATTCTTATTGGAAGGTGATTTATGTGCCAATCCACTCAGACTTATGAAGATTTCTTGAATGTGCATTAATAAATCTGTGTTCTGTTGTGTGTTCTCTAGCCAGTGAGCTCCAGGTTTTTCTCCGTTGAATGAAACACATGTTTTGGCCAAAAGAGATGTAAAAGCTTTTTAAAGTGGCCCCCCTTCGGGTTCTCTTTTGGGTTTAACTTTACTATTTGGACTAAGATTATGTTGTTCAAACGTAATGTCAAGCAATTTTTTTAAAGTCACATATTTGACCCTTAATTAGCAGTTACATAAAAAAAGAAAAAAGATTTCATTAGCTCAGACAAATATGTTTTCCTGTAACAAAAACATTAAATTTCCTGAGTACTTTGAATACATTCTGCCAGTGTATCAGTTAATTTTCAGATGCATTTATGTATTTTTAATGCAGAAATTTAGCATTTGATAAATTGCTTGATGGTGGACTTTAACTAGTTGCATGGGAAACGTTTTTAATGTGGTCACAGAAGCTGAAATGTTGTTGCTGTGCTGGGTTGTTGCAATGAAAAAGAAGTTGTGTTAAAAGTCAAAACTCTCACCTACGTACAGTGTGTCTTCCATCTCATTTAATTGCAGATGACTCTATGAGCTTCTTCATTAAAAAAATTGTAAATATTAGTGATCAAATTCATGTTCTCCTGCCGGTTATGGGGACTGCGTTGGACAGCACAGAGACCGTTGAATCAGCTGGACCTACTGATTCTTACCTAGATTGTTTTTCTGCTATTGATATTGGTGAATTAAGCTCAGTTGTCGCTAAATTAAAACCATCTACATGTT
>JBAMYA010058413.1:0-28936 GCA_037176975.1 Arrhamphus sclerolepis | reverse complement strand
TTAAACTTTACCTTCAATCAAAAGCCCCCCCCCCCCCTTTTAAAAATATTGCTGCCAGCGCCCCCTGTCATCCTTCCAATCCCCCCACCCCCCCATCCCCCTTGAGAAACACTGCTTTAGTAGATCTGAATTATTTTTGCATAAGCAGATTTTCACGTAAAAATGTAGAAGATGAGGCGTCTTTAGGTGTTGTGGATGATGCTGAACAGATAAACTGGGGGAATGTGAATGTTGGTGGAAGTCTCACGGGTCTCCAGCTGTTTCCAGCGTCTGATGAGATGAACATTCCCACGTTGTTGTAGGACAGCTCCGCTCCGATGTTCCCTGCAGAACCAGAACCAGGATTAGGGTTACCAGTGCGGCTGATAAATAAATGGTACCGCTAAAGGAAAGTCTCAGCATGTACGTGCATGTACGTGCACGCTCTACAAGGAACAGAGATCCACATTTGTTCAAACACAGACTGAAGAACAGATCTGCTTTAAAACGTTTCTGTTCCTTCAGTGACTGGAGGCTGTAACAACCTCAGATATCTGCTTTCTGACCTGAACTTCATCCAAGTCACAAGAACCCTGATCAATAATGAAGTCAATAAAGTCTGGTGAGTCTGGAGCATATCTAGAACTGTTCCAGGTTTGTTGGTCAGAAGCTGTTCACATCAGTGAAATCCAGTTTTCAGCATCCATGAACTGTCCTGCTTCTGTTCTGCTTCAGCAGTGATGGAGGTTCTAAAGAACATCAGATATCAGCTAAAGATCAATCTTCATAACACATTACTGATCAGTCTTTAAAATATGTTTTTAGTCTAGGACAGATAATGAATTCAGGAGAGACTGGATCATTAATCAGGTTAACCAGGGTTCTTCAAGTATAAATGTGGTAAAAGCAGTTTCACATCAGTGACTTTATAAAGTTTCCAGACAATTGCTGTCTGAATTCTGGACCTAAAATGTTCCTGGTTGATGATCAGACTGAGTTTAACTGAAGATAGTTATTTATTTATGTCTGTCAGAGAAGGAACACTGGCTGAGTAGTAAAAGTAGAACTGAACCCTGAGAAACACCACCATGACAGCCAGCAGCCCCATCACCTGCTCTTCCTCCAGGGTTCTTACTCACCCGTGGCGACAATGACTCCTGGTGAGGAGGTCTTGGTGGAGATGCTTCCAGAAACGTACGGGTTCTCTGATGTTTGCAGTTGGAGATGAAGGGAACAGAAAGGCTGGAAAAGAGAAAAGTCAGAACCTGCTCCTTGACTGTTTTTTTTTTTTTTTTTTTTGAGTAAAAGCAAAAAAAAAAAAAAGGATAAAAAGATGGCTGATAACTTTTCCACACGACTGAATTATCTGAAACGTAATAAATGAGTTCAGTCACGCTTCAGCTCCTGTAATTAATCAACAGATTAGAGATTAGATGCAGATCTGTTGTGTGAAGATGATCAAGTCAGAAAAAATGAACAACATAAAAAATGTATAAAACCCCAGAAGAGGAATAACAGCGCCTTCATGAGTTCAGCTAATTGCTTTTAAACTGTCGTTAATGCAGAGGAGGATGAAATTTGCATTAAAGTGTGAAAAGGAGCCGGAGAAACGCTGATGAGCTGTGGAGATCTGCAGCTGGAAATCATATGTTCACCTGGAAGTTTCAGGACCTGAAGTTCTGGAGCAGCAAATGTCCCCAGAACGTCTCAGAGAACTTCCATCTTCACAGTCAGACACCTCAATGAGGACTTGGTCAGTTAACAAGGAGCCTCGGATGTGCTCCTGCTGGAGCTTCTCATAAGCGTTGGGGATTCTCATCAACACTGGAACTTCTCCTTGTTAATGCTGGTGGGAGGTTTTTCCACTGTCAGTGGGAATGTTTGACCTTGCTGCACCTCAGAGTCATCTTTGGGAGGGAAGAGGATGGAGGTTGTGGAGCAGCAGTTCAGGCTGCAGTCTGGATGGATCCAGATGTTCTGCAGTCATGAAGTCTGACAGCTGGATGAAGTGTTGACGATGCAGAGAAGGATGATGGATACAATGGAGCAACAGCTCAGATCTGAATGTTGAACCTGAAAGTGAATGCTCCAGCAGTGGACTGTTTTTATCTATACCTCCTGGAACTTGTTTTCTGTCTAAAGTGTCTTCAGATGACTTGCAGTTTGACTGGATGTGATTTGATTTGAACTGCTGTGGTACCCTCGAATCAGACTGTATAAAGGTGTAAACCAGTCTTACCAGTATGCAATGGATGTTGTTCCCTTCCAGGTCGGAGGCAGGGGCCTGCAGGAGCCTCCAGTCACGGCCTTTGTTGTAGGTGATGTAGGTCTTCACTTGGTTGTCCTGCTTCCTGTTGGCGATCAGCATGCCTTTGATGCCGGCGACCTGATGGACACAGAGATACAGCTGAGACACCTGAAACCCCCCATCACCCCCCATCACACCTGAACCCCCCTCCCCCTCCCACACACACACACACCCACCACACCGCCTGGCGTCAGCCTCTCTGCTCTAATTAAACTGTGTGCCCCCATGTGCAGATTTTGTTCTTCCACTCCTCCAGCATCGTTCTTTCACTCATCCAACGCTATTATTCCATTCCTTCAACTCTGTTCTTCCACTTGTTCAATGTCGTTCTTCCACTCCTTCAACATTGTTCTTCCACTCAGACGACATATCAGCCAGGTGGCAGTTACATCCTGACGAGCCTCAACCATCCCAATGAAGTCTGTTTTCTTGCAGTCCAACTAAGTCAAAGATCCTAAAGCAGGTCAATAGGACGTTTCTGACAACCAACCAGTTGATCCAGTCTAGTTTAACTTCATTGTTTAATGTTTACCAGGTTATCATAGTAGAAATGTTGGTGACACACAACAACAACAACCACAACAACCCCAGAAGCAAGAATGCTGGCAGAATCACTGAAGCAGCTGAGGAGGTTCATCTGGTCAGGATGTCTTGTGGACGCCTCCCTGGGAGAATTTTCAGACACATCCAACCAGGAGGAGACACTGAGGAGACCCACGATACTCCGGAGAGATGAGATGTCCTCGGTTGCAGTTTTAGGAAGGTATTGACCCCAGAAGACAAGGACCAGGTCCCCACCATTTTGGTTAGACTACCACCCAGACCTGGCTGGACGATAGATGGTTAATGGATGGAGGGATGGATGAACAGATGAATGGATAGATCCCAGGATGGATGGATGGATGGAAGGATAAAGAAGGATGGGTTGTTTATCTTATCTGCTTATCTTATTTATTGGATTTACAAATATATGAACCCAACAGAGTAGATTATTCACCATTTGATCGACAGCTGTTAACGGGTTATATTTCACATCTCATATCAGCATTCTTTACACATACAAACTGTAGCCCACATGACTCACATTTTATTAAAAAAATAATAACAAAAACGTTATTATGGTCTTTCCCTTATAAATGAAGTCCTTGGGCCAATCCTTCAGGGGAGAAGTCTTCCTCGTCTTCTTTCAGTTTTAAAAATCTATCCGTCTCATAGATCAGTGACACCAGCTCTGCAGCTGCAGAGTAGAATCCCTGGGCTCACTACTGCCCCCTACCATGCAGTAAGGCAGAAGAACTGCAGCCTCACCTAGTGCCTTTTCACTGCCGTTGTAAGATCGCTGAGCGCACGAAACAGGTTAGACATATATTTTATGTACATCAGCTAAACTGTGGAAAGTCAGGGGGGAATATTGTATATGAAAAGTGTGATTACATTTGATTACATACTGAGAGACAGTAACAGGCTCTCACTGCAGGACAGAGCACAGTTTGAGAGGGATTGCGTATTCCAAAGTTAGGCTCCAGGAGATGTGAAAATTCAGCAATTTTTAATTAGAAAACAATCAAAATTGTTTAAACTAAATGGGAAATTAGTTTATAGTTCTAACTACTGGATATATATAACCATTTAATTTATTTGTTTATAATATATTCTGTTCTTTTCATAATGCCAGATGAGGCTCCTCCCCCCTTGCCTCTCCTCTCCACATCACTGTTTTTCATGGAAGTTACAGCTGTGTCATAACAGGTCATAAACTTTAAATCTGTTTTTATTTTATATAAATGTCACTACATGCATGACCTCCTCTCAAGAAGAACTGTTCTGAGTTTCTTTGTATTATCTGACCTCTTCAGTATGTTTCTACAAGGACATATCTCAGGAACAGCTGGATGGATTTGGATGAGCACACAGCCAAAATAATCAAATTCTCATCTTTTTAGTCACTATCCAATCAGTATTAAGAAAACACTAATCTTCTTCTTTTATTTACCCTTTATGGAACACTCAGTGAAATATTTGGATCCTGGATGTTTGTCACATGACCAGAGCTACATTTCATGACCCTGTAATCAGTAGCGAAACTGCAGCCTCTAGTGGTCCGTAGAAGAATTGCAGCCTCCAGTGGTTGGTAGAGGAACTGCAGCTTTCTTCATTTCCATCTTCTTTATCTAGCGGTTCAGAACTGGTCCTGGTTTGTCTCACATTCTTGTGGCTTTTCATGAATCTGAGTCTTTATTTCTGACGGTACAACATCAGCGATAAGACTTAATTCAGAGTTGTGCTGCAGTTAAGTTCAAGTTAAGTTGCAGTTTCAGTGTCAGAGTGGTCATCATGGGCCGAAGAGGTTGCAGGTTTGACTCTCAGCCTGCATGCCCTCTCTCTCTGTCCTGTTTCCTGTCTCTACACTGTTAATAAAAGAAACTACAGCCATATGACACAAACTCCTAAAAAAAAAGTGTTCATTATGACATTGTTACAATCTGTGGAGTTTTAACTTTAAACCTCTAACTCGTCAATTTTGGTAGCATACAGCAGCTGGTTGCTACGGTGATGGTTTCTATGCTGTGCTTCTTTAGCTGCCAGGTGTTGTAGTGGTGAGATGGAGATGGTTTTTCTGTCTTTCATATTTCTGAGTAAAAGGCTGGTTGGTCCTGGTAGCGGGGTCATTTTATCACAAATGCTCAACTAAACTGTTCGTCCCCCCAGCAACATTTCTGATCCTCCAACAGCTTTTCTGACCCCCCCAGCAGCTGCAGTGTTTCTGACGCCCCAGCAGAACAAAGTAAAATGAAGGCTCACCCCCACACATACGAAAATACTCGAAACATGCACACACGTCTCCTCAAATTGATCTCTGGGGGATCATCAAGACCAACGAGTGACTCAGAAGATAGAGTCCCTCCCACTGGTTGCCATGGTGATGGTCTCCACTGGGACCAGGCTCCCCCCTGAAGGGGTGCGTCTCCGTAAGTGGCACTAATAGGCAGCACTTTTGACATTGCCATGGAAACGCAGTGCTCGGGAAGGATGTGGCTAACGAGGGTCTGCCGGTCCTTGTCTGACCAGACTTGTCAATCACAGCACTTATTATTTATCACCGCCACCTACTCACACACCTGCACACAGGCATGAAGACACATGTTCATCCTCCAGTTCACTTCCAGTCCTTCCCTGACACCTACACCTGATCCTAAAATCTGCTTCCAGTCCATCCCAGACACCTACATCTGTTCCTGAAATCTGCTTCCAGTCCATCTCTGACAACTACACCTGTTCCTGAAATCTGTATCCAGTCCGTCTCTGAGGGAGGGAGGGAGGGAGGAAGGGAGGGAGGAAGGGAGGTAGGTAGGTAGGTAAGTAGGTAGGTAGGTCTTTTTTTTTCTGGGTTTCCAGCCCACCAGCCTGAGCTGAAGTGTTGCACCTTCAGAAAACAGAACTTCTCCACATGTCCTCCTCCTCCAGAACCACCAGTGAAGGTGGATCCAGATCTTTATGTTCATGTTTGGTAAATATCCTACAAACATATACTTCTGACTCTGTTGAGCTCCACCTCTGAGAGAAACCGAAGGCTCAGATCAGTGCCAACAACGACCCTCTTCATGTCTCCAATCAGTCACCTGGAGAATACTGAATGGCTGCTGATGGTCTGAACTCTGACCAATCAGGAGCCTCCTAAAGACTTAAGAGCAGTTTTACAATAAACACTCCTGATGACAAAAACTGCTTTTATCAGATGGACTAACGATAAAATAATCTCCATCATTTAGGGGATGATAAAAATAAAATTATAGACTTTTATTTCAGAGAGAACTGGCGCCTTTTGAAAAAAGACTTCCATCCCTAACCCTGACAGCAATGAATGATTGATTAGAGACAGTTATCAATCTTCTCTGGTGCTGATTGATCAGAGACAGTTATCAATCTTCTCTGACATTGGCTTCTGACCAGTGACTGGACAACCTCCCTTGATGCAACCCACAACTGTTTGGACAGGTCCACACAGAACCTTCTTCCAGACCACCCAAACCTACTTCCAGACCAATCCAGAACCCTCCCAGAACCTTCTTTCCAATCAACCCAGAACCTTCTTCCCGATCACCTCAGATCAGCTCATTCGGAATCCTGAGAGGGTTTCAGACGAGTGTGTCTTTTGGTCCAGTTCTGGTCCTAGAGATCGGAGCAGGATTCCTTGTTCCTAATGGCAGGCAGACACAGCTTTGAGGAGGTTTGATGAAGGTCCTGTGGTGCAGCTTCAGGACTGTAATGAAGTTGGTGGCTCACAGACAACCAACTGTTAGCATTCACAGCAGGACTACACTACCCAGGGTTCCCTGCAAGTCAGGTTGGTGTATGGCTGCTTCTCTGCAAGTGAAACACATAGAATGGAGGCAGGAAGTCACGTACCAGCCAGCTGTGACAGTAATTAACGAAGCCATCAGCTCTGCAGGAGCAGCTGCTTCATTTTTATAGCAGCAACTAGATCTCAGTGAGCTGCGGCTTTAGAAAACATGAACCAGATAAAAAAACCGAAGCATGAACCAGATGAAACAACCAAAACATGAACCAACCAACCGAAACATGAACCACATAAAGCAACCAAAACAAGAACCAGACGAACCAACTGAAACATGAACCAGATAATAACAAATGTTGAGCTGTAAACCACTTCAACTGAAGAACCCCATAGATGCAGCAACAGAGACTACGTCAGGACAAGGACTCTGGTTCTGGTGAGACCACCATCACGGTCTAGAATAACCAGGACTCGGACCATGGTTCTGGTGAGATTACATCACTGTATAGAACAAGCAGGACTAGGCCCTGGTTTCATCCCGTCTTGACTACTGTAGTTCACTGTATGCAGGCATTAGCTGTTCCTCTCTGACCCGTCTTTAACTACTTCAGAACGCTGCAGCCCGCCATCTAACCAGAACTGAAGGCGGGAGCATATTACAACTATGCTTGCAGCTCTTCACTGGCTTCCTGTCCCTTATATGATCAACTTTAAAATTCTTTTATCCATCCATGCATTATCTATACCCACTATTTCCTATGCAGGGTTACAGGGGTCTACTGGAGCCTATCACAGCCCTCTCTGGGCAAAAGGCAGGGGTACACCCTGGACAGGTCGCCAGTCCATCACAGTGCAAAATTCTTTTATTTGTTTTTAAATCTTTACATGGTCTTGCACCTTCTTACATATCAGGTCTTCTAAAAGTGCATACACCATCTAGGGCTCTTAGATCAGCCAACCAACGCCGCCTGATAGTTCCTCCCTCTAGGCTAAAGAGCAGGGGTGACCGGGCATTGGCAGTGATTGCTCCTAAGCTCGGGTACGTGCTGTCCCTGCAAATAAGCCTGGCTCCTTCTTTGGCTGCTTTTAAATCTCACTTTAAAACTCATTTATATTCTGAAGCATTTAACACACCATGATTATTTTATTTATTTATATATTCTATGTTTTTCCTTTGCTTGTCCATCTCTTTGGTCAGCTGATGTTGTTTTTAAAGTGCGTTATGAATAAACGTGACTTGACTTGACTTGATGAGACCACCATCAATGACTAGAACAACCAGAACTAAGACTCTGGTTCTGGTGAGACCACCATCACTGTCTAGAACAATCACAGTTCACAGAAACTTCAGCCAAAATGCGGCAAAAATCATTATTCAAGTTAGAATAAGCAGAATTAGAATAAGTAGAGTTGATAGTTATTCCAGTTAGAGCTAGTCAAGTTAGAAAAAGTAGAGTTAGACTTATTCTAAATGGATAAAGTTTAATTTGAATAACTTAGCTAACGAGTTAGCTCCATTCCAGTTACTTATGCAAATTAGATTAAGTAGAGTCAGAGTTATTCAATTAAATGTTAATCAAGGTAATGTTATTTAAGTTCAGAGTTGACAGTAATTCCAGTAATCTAAGTTTATATTATTAAAGTTAGTTATTCCAGTTAGAGTTATCTAAATTAGAGTTATTTAAATTTGAATTATTCCAGTTAGTTTTCCAATTTTGAGTTTTCCAAGTTAGTTATTCCAGTTAGAGCTATTCAGTTTGTAATGTATAAAGTTAGAGTTAATGTTTAAAGTTAGGGTTAGTGTTATTTAAAGTTACGTTATAAAAGTTAGAACCATTCCACTTAGAGTGATCCAGTTTAGAGTTATTCCAGGTAGATTCCAGATAGAGTCAGAGTTATTCAAGTAAATGTTACTCAAGTTAACGTTATTCAAGTTCAGAGTTGAGAGTAATCCAGTTATTTAAGTTAATGTTATTTAAGTTAGACTTATTTCAATTAGAGTTATTCAAGTTAGAATAAGTAGCATTATTCAAGTTAGTTTCATTCAAGTTAGAATAAACAGAGTTAGAGTTATTTAAGTTAATGTTATTTAAGTCAATGACATTCAAGTTAGAGTTATTCCAGTTAGAGTGATCAAAGGTAGTTATAGTTATTGCAGTTATGAATCAAGTTAGAGTTATTGCAGATTAAGCTAATAAAGTTAGAATAAATAGAGTTAGAGTTATTCAAGTCAATGTTATTCAAGTTAACCATATGAAATATAGAATTATTCCAATTAGTTATTCAATAAACAACAAATATAGTAAGAATTTCAGTTAGCATTATTCAAGTTTGCAGTTAAAGCTAATCAGTTTAAAACAAACAGAGTTAGAGTAATTAAAATCAGTGTTATTCAAGTTAATATTATTCCAGGTAGAGTTATCCACATTAGAGTTTTCCAAGTTGGAGTTATTCCAGTTAGAATCATTTAAGTTAGAGTTATTCAAGGTAGACTTATTCAAGTTAGAATAAGTAGAGTTCATCAAGTTAGAGTTATTTGAGTTAGTGTTTTTCCTGTTAGAATAGGTAGAGTTAGATTTATTCAAGTCAGTGTTATTCAAGTTAACTTTATTCCATTTTCAGCTATTCCAGCTAGACCAAATAGAGTAAGAGTTATTCCAGGTAGTCTTATTACAGTTAGAGATATTCAGGTTAGAATAAGTAGATTTAGAGTTTTTCAAGTTAGAATTATTCCACTTAGTTTTATTCCAGTTAGAACAAGTTGAGTTAGTTATTCCAGTTTGATTATTCCAGTCAAAATTAGCCTAGTTAGAATAGGCAGAATTAGAGTTATTCAAGTTAACGTTATTCCACTTAATTGTCTCAGTTAGAATAACTACAGTTAGAGTTATTCAAGTTTGATTAAGTAGAATTACATAGAGTTGGGTATTCAGATAAAATTGTTCTATTCTTTCCGTCTTAAATTTAAAATTTATCTACAGCGGATACATGAATCATATCTGTTGTATCCATGAATCACAGAAATAGGATCAACATGATCTGTGATCAGTTTTGAATAAAATTAAATGTAATTAAAGTTAGAACAAGAAGAGTTAAGTTTATTAAAGTTAAGAGTCAGATGAACAAACGTTTTTACTACTCAGACTGTGACCTGTATTCAGCTTAGAATTCAAATTAATCTCATTAAAGTTAATTAGAGTTTGAGTTATTAATGTTTGAGTTATTAAATTTAAAATAACTAGAGATAGAGTTATTAAGTTTTTGAACCTGGTTAGATCACACTGAGATAAAATATCAAATTAGTTCTATTCATTTCTTGTTAAATTTAAAATACGGCTTCAGCAGATAAAACTGACTATCATGAATCAGAGACGAGCTGTGAGACAGAAGTTTGATGTCATCGTCTACCTGCTTCTACTATCAGGCTGTTATCTGCAATCAGTCTGAATTAAAATTAAAACACTACTAGAAGCCAAAAACATCTGTTTCTGGTGTAAAACAGTGATGCTGTTTAGAGTTTGTTTTCGGTTCACTGCTGAGAAGCTTCAACATTCTCAACCTGAAATCAATAAAACTATTAAAGCTATGAGAAGTCAGTGTGTAGTGAGAGATGAAATAAAGCTGCTGTTTGAGCTCTTAAAGGTTATCCACTTTTATCTTTGCTGGATCAATGACAGTCTGCACCAACCCTCAGGGTGACCTGATCCATCAGGATCCTACCTCATACAGGTCCAGCATCTGGTTCCCGCCGATGCCCCTGGTGGTCTTGACATTCTCCATGGCCAGGGTGAAGTAGATGCCCCTGGTGTCAGACAGGTAGAGGTTGTAGGTGTCGTTCTGGTTCCACTCCTGCACCGCTGCAAACACCTGCCTACCGTCGGTGCTGACAATGTGTAAATCCTGTCAGGACCGGCGGGAAAGATTAAGAAGAGTTATGAGCGGAGTTGTTGGGCTGGTGTCCCCATGGTACTGGTCAGGAGATCAATACTGAGATGTGAATAGAAGTGGCTGCTGGTACCGCTCAATCACTGCAGAACAGAACTTTTAAAGGACACTGAGTTACAAACTGAAAGATGCCTTCAACATCAATCCCACCCCCTGAGAGGATCAAACTCACAATCTTTCAAGGAATTAACCTTCAGTTACTCTGACTTTCTGATGTTCAACACATTTCTTACCTTAGGGAGGGAATACTTGGGGAGTTTGATCTCGATAAACGAGTCTCTCTTGTAGGAGACGTAATAGGTGGCTCGTCCTGATGTAGGAACCTGAAACACACGATTTAACAACTAAATACAGCAACTGGAGATTCTCAGTTATTCAGGTCATGATTCTCAAAGGCTTCAGTCGTTTGTTTCATGCAGAAGGTTTTACTAAAAAACAAAGGTGAAATATCTTCAAGAATACTGGAAAAAAAAGCTCCACCGGCCTCCATTCAAGTCATTGAGAATTAATGTTTAAATCTGTCAGCAAAATATTCTTCAAGGTCAAGACTTCGATTGGTTTACATCATGATGCACACAGTTAGTAATCTAATTTTATTTATTTTTTTATTTGGGGAGACATAATGAAGATCATATTGATCACCGTGTGTCTTATGAGTTAAATCCAACTTCAGTTGTCTATGTCCCAGATCATCACCTCTCCACCACCGTGCTTCATGGTGGCTCTGTTCAAACGGTTTGGTTTTAGTCTCAAGAATCATGCTGATCAGCTGGTTTTCTCCAAACATTGGTTCTGGTTCTGGTTTCTGCATTGGTCTCATCATTGTTCCAGAAGTCTGCTGGTTGGTTCAAATGCATTTCAGTGAAGCTTAGTCCTGTTTCCATGGAAACCCTGGCTCAGTCTTCTAGTCCTGCTGACATGGACAGCTTTCTTGAATGTTTTCCACTTGTCAATAATCTTTATAACTTCAGATGGCTGATAGTTTTAAAATCATTTTATAATCTTTTCCAGGTGGTCCAGCTCCTTTACAGATTTGTCTCTAAGACTATTCATGATGTCCTCCCAAAATATACACTTAATATACACATACATAAAAAAAAAAAAAAACATGTTTTTTTTTTTTTCTTTTTTCTTAAATTGAAGATGACATGGCAGATGTCACCCAGGTTTTATTCATCTTACTAAGACAAACTATGATCAGATGCTTTTTATATTTTTACTCATATTAACAATTAAATGGGTGGGGCCTCTCATAGATAACTATATTAGTTGGTTGTGAAGCGTTTTTTTTTCTCCTTTTTTGGCCCATCTTTCTCTTCATCTTTGGTGCTTATCTCCTGGCACCCAGAGAGCCAGCTGTGGGTTGTGTACAAAAGCTCTGAGGTTTCTAAGTGGATTTTGGTAAATGACTCAAGGGCGATCGATTATCTTTCTTTGTCAAGAGAAACGTGTAAGTTGCTTCACTAAAACTCATTGATCACCCAGAAGAAAGTCAGATATGTGATGTTGCAGATCCTTCTGAAGGGTCCAGGCTGTTGAGCACTCATCAACTTCCAGGTTACAGAATGAGGCTGCAGCTTCATCAATAACCTCTGCTTCATCAGAGATGTGAGGATTAACTCTGGATCTGATCAGGGTAGCGCTCCATGTGAGTCCAAGGAGACGAAAGCAGCTGTGTGAAGGAATGCTGAGTGATTTCACGTCCCATCGAACCCTGCAGTGGTGGATCAATGACCAACTAACCAGTCTCTTCCAGGATCTTTGTTGGAGTTTATGTGCAGGTTGTTTGAGAAGAAGAGGAGGGTCAGGTTCAGGCTCAGGCTCTAGCTCAGGTTCAAGTTCAGGTTCAGGCTCAGGCTCAGACTCAGCTTCAGCTTGAGCTTCAGATTCAGGTTAATGTTCAGATTTAGGATATGCGATGAAAAAGCCAAACAGGACTGAAGAGGTCTTTGCAGAGTAGTTCTGCTTCATTGTTCTGAACTCAGGTGAGAAAAATGTGAATAAAAGACAGTTTTATTGGTAATTGCGAATAAAAGACACATTTCTGGTGGTAAATGTGAATAAAAGACATTTTAGTTGGTAATTGTGAATAAAAGATGCACTTTTGTTGGTAAATGTGAATAAATATGTGTCAGCTATGTAATTATTCTGTCCACTTTAAATGCATGGATGTCAGAGTAAATCATCTTCATGCTCTGGAGGAAATTAAAACTCCACACGTTCGTGGGCTTCAGGTTTTTCTGTCACATGAATCCTGATGAACAGCAGAAATGAGAATCTGCAGAGAAAAAGTAAGAACACCTTAAGGTCCAGAAGAGGCTCAGATTTATGGTCCGTGGAAACAGTCAGGGTTTCAGATGTCCAGTTTTCTCTAGGTGTTCTGAACTGGACCTCATCAGGGATTAAAACAGATTAACAGTTACACATACATCCTCATCAGCGATTAAAACAGTTACACATTTATTTCATAAAACCTGAGCCAGAAGGGAGAGGATGGAAACTTCATCAGTTTCAGCTGCAGTAAGTGCCTCCTGTCTGACTGTCAGGACGTCTGCTCCAGGACATTTTTGGACATTCACTTGTCTTTCAGGTCCTGTATCTGAAGAACAACCCTAGATCATGACTCCTCTGCCACAGTGCTCTTCAGTGGGTCTGAGCTGGTCCTGGTTTCCTCCAAACATGCTTCTCCGGTCTGACACATGACGATGGACACACATCTGTTGCTTTTGGTTCGTCTTCATCTGTCCATCAGGTCGTTGTTCCAGACATTTGCTGCTTTGTTCAGAAACTCAATTGTGTTTCCATTTTCTTGAGACAGAAGAGTCTTTCTCCTGTCCAGCTAACGTGGTCCCAGATGAGTCTGTCTAAATCTGTCCTGAACTGGACTGTTCTGGATTATAAATTAGTGGGTCGTTGACCTTGAAGACAGGCTGGTGGCATCCAATCAGGTGTGACTGAGCAGAGAGACATCTAGACACAGTTAAGCTCTGGTTCTAGCTTTGGTTCTGGTACTGTACCTGGATGAAGATGTAGTCATCCTGAACCACCAGAGAGCTGATGTCGATGAATCCGGGGAATGGGTGGTTCCTGTTTGGCTCTGAGCACATCTGGGCTCTGCAGGTGATGTACTGCACATCTGTAGGGAGAAGTGAGAGGATATATTAGCCATAATGAAGTCTGGATGTTGTACTTCAGCTGTCTGACGTCTCCTGGATGCTTGGTGGCCTGAAGGTTGTCTTCCAAACATGCCGACCCAGAAGTTCAGTTTCAGTCTCACCAGATAACAGCAGATCTCCGTCTCCTCTCACAGACTGGTCACTTGCATTTCCAGCCATTTCCAGTGGTACAGAAAGTACCAAACCAATCACAACAGTAAGTCTCCATTCAGAAATGCTAACAACATTTATCGACCAGCGTTCCTGCTGACATTTTCATCTTAAGTTGATTCTAGTCTGGCTGTAGCTCCGCCTAGATAATTCCTTTCTCTTATTGGTTGGTTACAGCTGGATGGGCTAACACCAGAGGACGAAGATCTGACCTGAGTTATTATAAGCGTAAAACTGAACTAGTGGTTCACAAAGATCATAATTTTTTTGGAAGAAGCCTCAAGAAACTGTCAGGAAGACCAGGCACTGAGAAGCTAGGAGGGCTGAGCTGATTTAATGACCTAAAGACGCCTTCTTTTCTCCACCCCTGCAGGTGCTGGAAACACTTACTACCATCTGGAGTGTGAGCCTCCATGTGGACCAGGTCTGGATCCTTGTCGAGGCCCGACACAGACCTGAAAGAGAGCAACAAAACCTATGAAGGTTTATGTTAAACTGGAAATAAAACAGGATCTCTAAACTGATTAGAGAATCAGACTTTTAACTTTCCCTGAAAAATAAACATGAAGAATAAATAAATAAACTTCTAAAGGTACAGTGGACGGTTAAACCTGTGTTAAACCAGGTTCAGCCTGGTTGGCCAGTTGAAGTAATTCCTGGCTGCAACTGCAGGTCCATGCAGACCTTCAGCGTCCTTGAAGCAGCTTTAGTGGAGGAGGATTAGTGGCACAGAGGAAGCTCCATGGGGATTACACCCATCCAGTAATCCTAGCGACACCCCCAGTAATCCCAGCAGTGCCCCCAATAATCCCCGCCATGCCCACTGTAATCCCATTGATGTCCCCAGTAATCCCAGTGATGCTCCCAGTAAGCCCAGAGATGCCCTCAATAATCCCAGCAACACCCCCTGTAATCCCAGTGATGCCCCCAGTAATCCCAGTGATACTCCCAGTAATTGTGGCAGCACCCCTCAATGATCCCAGCAGAGGCTTCCAGTAATCCCAGTGACATTTCCAGTAATCCGAGAGATGCCATCAATAATCCCAGCAACAGCCCTCCAATGATTCCAGCGACACCCTCCAGTAATCCCTGCAACGCCCTCAATAATCCCAGTGACGCCCCCAGTAATCCCAGTGATGCTTCCCAGTAATCCCAGTGACACCCCCCAGTAATCCCAGTGACGCCCCCCAGTAATCCCAGTGATGCCCCCCAAGTAGTCCCAGTGATGGCACTTTTACAGATAATAAATTCTCTGCAGGAGAAATGAGCAGAAGTGAGTGGAAGGTTCTGGATCAGTTATCAGTTATAACGGCTGCCTCCATATCTTCCTGTTGCTGATGAAAAAAAGAAAAAAAAAAAAAAACTGAATTAAAGTGCAATATGGCTGATATGAGGAGAAATGAGGCGGGATACGGCACAGCCTCGGACACCGGATGTAAAGCAGGTGATGAAGGAGATTAATCTCTGATCATGTCACTGGGGGGAGGTGCTGCAGAATGAAAACAGAGAAGCAGAAATTACTCACCAGTAAAAGCGATTTGGGGTGACGCGTTCGTGCATCAGCTGCCATTTCCTTCCAAAGTCTACTGAGCTGTACAGCTACAGAGAAGTCAGAGGTCAGAGATCAGAGGCCAGAGAGGTGAAGAGAAAGGAGGAGAAAGGAGGAGAAAGGAGTCTGTTTTGTGAAGCCAGATTTTAATCCTTCATATATTTCTTGAAAAACATCATAAACATGACTTTCAGCTGCTTCATCATCACTGAAGACCATCAGCAGATCTGCAGACCTTCACAGAAGCAGATGTTTTAGAGGTCTGAAGTCATCTGAAGAAACATCTGCTGTGACTTTCAGAAATAAAAATGTCAACAATAAGCTGTCTATGATAAACAGGAAAGAACAACTTTGAATAGGGGAGCAACGATGGAGCCTAGATCCTCCTACCAGACACTTTCACACCTCTCACACCTGGAACCCATCATCCATCCCTCATCCATCCATCCATCTTTCATTCATCATCTACACCTGTTTATTTCTAGCAGGGGTCAAGATGAAAAGAAGACCAGCTCATTCAGACATGTTCGATATATGAGGGACATTTATGGAATATTTTTTTATTCACAGTGTTCAAGCTGTTCTATTGCATTGTTTTAGAGCAGGAAACTCAGAGGCAGGCCTCATTAGGAACCAGAGACAAAAAAACCCCCTGTGGATGGAAACTTCAAAAACCCTAACACCGATTAAGCCTAGTTTCTACTTCTCTTACTCCGTCAGTCCGCAGACGTGCAGTCATACAGACATGGATCTTTCAGACTTCTCCGTTGCTTGGTGAGTGTTGCAAAAACAGCTCACCTCCAGGACAGTAGGGGGCGTAGCCTGCAATCCCATCTGTGATCGTTAGATAAATAAACAATGAACAGCCACACACAGACCTGGCAACGCTTTCTGAAATGAACCGAGCCCTCCTATTATCATTTTACCAATTACCGTTTTACCACTCACCATTTTATCAATTTGACCCCAGGGATATTTGCCTCGAGAAAATGATTTAGAGAAAACTGTTGGCCAAGTTTTCGAGTCAGGCACATTATTTATTTGTTGAATACAAAATTAACCCTTTGATAATGAAACCCTGACTTTTCCTCCAGCACCACCATCAGGCCACAACTTTTAAATTAGAATGAATTTATCTTGAAAAGATTTCACCCAAATCTTTTCAAATTTGCTGACAACATTAATGACCACAAGAATATGAATCATTTTTGGGTTTGGTGATGATGACCTTCCCTGCAGCGCCACCATCAGATCAAACATTTTGTTTTAGAGTTAGTGTATCTTGAAAATCTTTCATCCAAATCTTTTCTAATTCGGGGAGCACATTCATGCCTCTCACAGAATGAACCATACTGTCTGATGTCGGTGACCACCCCTTTCTGATCATAACCATATTTAGTTAGTTATTTTTATTTCTTCTTTTTTTGTAGCATATTTAGAATTAGCCGCTATAAAGTCAGACTGTGGCTGGAAATATTGCCCTTCCAGTCTCAGCGTTCCAAAGGTTTGCTGTTGCTTCACCTTTTGATTTGTAAACTCCGGCCAAAATGAGCAAGCCAATGCAGGCTTCCAAGTCAAGTACATCCAAGGCTTTCCAACAAGCTCTAAATTTGCCATATATATTTTGGGGTGTTACGAAGAGCTCAAACGATGACTTGGTGTTTTCAACATGGCTGTCTGGAACCTTTGATAACATTAACGGCACTAAGTCTGCCCTGCTGTTTAAGTGTTGAAAGGGACCATTTTTTGGCGGGGGATCGTGTCAGCTGGGTGTTGGGTGACAACAGGAGGGTCAACGCTCTCATTCTCATCTGATGAGAATGCCTCAAAACCAGGGTCCTCAGACACATTCTCCTCTGTGTCACTTTCACTTTCAAAGAGTTGTTCCAAAATATGATTGACAGTAAACGTTTGTCCAAAGGACATTTTCAAGACAGATTACAGTATACACTGAGCAAAATGAGGAATGATTTGGAATATATAAAAGCTTGCACGGCAGCCCTCTAGGCTGCTATGCAAGCTTTTATATATTTGCTCCTCCCTTATTTTGTATGAAATACCAATGTCCTTGTGGGAATACCCTGACATCCACAGTGTGGGAAATATCAATTCTACTTCGGAAGGTGTGAGTAGTAGGTCACACCGACACACACACATTCATGCCCATGGTACTGGAAAGTTCTCATGAGAATATTGTTTCCCCTCCCCCATGTCATGTATCAACACAAAAGTATCAACTCTGCACCTGCAGGTGTGGGAATGTTAGGTCACACATGTGTAACACAGACAGAGAATTTTTACTCAGCTACAACCGCCTGGGGTCAAATCGACCCCAGAGGAACACCAGCGCGTGCAATATGTGTTTAGCACGTTAAAAAAATATATTATCTTAATAATTTTAATCAGTTGTACCCATCAAATTAGGAAAAGTCATGAAATATGAAGCAAAAAAATAATAAAGTGAACGATTATTTTTTTTAATGATGAACACTGAATGGGGTCAAATTGACCCCAAGGATAATAAGAGGGCTAGAAAGCAGGTCATGTAGAAACTCCGAGTATGTTGGACCTCCTTTCTGAAATGGACCCCAGGGAAGAATGAAGACTGAGGGAGAGCTGGAAATGATCAACATTGAGCAGAAAATACTCCATGGTCCAACTGTGCTGGGGTCCGTTTCAGAAAGGTTATGTAGAAACGTAACGCTGTAAATCTTTTTATGTTACAGTTTGAAAAGAAAAGAAAAAAAAATCTTATCCTTATGCGCATTCAGTGTATTGATTTTCAAATGTCAGTTTTCTTCATAATGCTGGGTATACTGAACACACCCTATATTATATTATATTACATTACATTATATTATACTGTTATTCTATCATATTCGTTAGAAAATGAAGGAAGCAGAACTGAAGGAAAAGTGGTCCAACTTTATAAGCACCCCCTCCCTCCTCTTTGTTTCCTCTACACACAGAGCCTATATATATATATATATATATATATATATGTATGTGTTGTTTTTTATATGGTGTTGTTGTGAGATGAGGAAACCAGAGGAGTGAGGTAGCTGATCAATCACAGACATGCTCTATCCGTAGGGTCTCCGTCGCTTTTACGGCTAGTTAAAAAATTAGAGAGGTGTCACCCATCAGAGAACTGGTCAGAGAGGGTTTATAATGTCAGGGAGGGCTCTCCGTGTCTGCGTATTGACAGTCGAATAAGTATAAACTAGACTTAAGCTGACATCTGCTAACCTGCAGACATTGCCATGGAAACAAGCAAACGCTCAGACTGGAGAGCTGCAGAGTTGGAGGAGTGAAGCAGGGACATGATCATTTTTTATCCAACTTCCAGCAGCTTACAACAAAACCCAGAAAATCTGAGCTGATCTGCAGAACTGCAGAGCTGAGAACTGTAGAACTGCAGAACTGCAGAACTGTAGAGCTGAGAACTGTAAAACTGCAGAACTGCAGAGCTGAGAACTGTAGAACTGCAGAACTGCAGAACTGTAGAGCTGAGAACTGTAGAACTGCAGAGCTGAGAACTGTAGAACTGCAGAACTGTAGAGCTGCAGAAATGTAGAACTACAGAACTGTAGGGCTATGAAACTGCAAAACTGCAGAATTGTAGAACTGTAAAACTGTAGAGCTGCAGAATTGGGAAACTGTAAAACAATAGAAATGCAGAACTGTAGACTTGTAGAACTGTAGAACCTCAGAATTGTAGAATCATAGAACTGAATAACTGCAGAATCGCCTAACCGTAGAACTGTAGAACTGCAGAACTTTAGACCTGTAGAACTGAGGAACTGTAGAACTGCCAAACTTAGAGCTGCAGAACAGTAGAGCTACAGAACTGCTGACCTGTAGAGCTATAAAACTGCAGAACTGTAGAACTGCAGAACAGTAGAACTGTAGAACTGCCAAACTTAGACCTGCAGAACTGTAGAATAGCAGAACTGAGGAACTATAGAGCTGCAGAACCATAGAGCTGACAAACTGTAGAACTGCAGAACTGTAGGACTGGAGAACTCTAGAACTGCACAACTGAAAAACTTTACAACGGAAAAGCTGTAGAATCATAGGGCTGTAGAACTGTAGAACTGTAGACCTGGTTAAAGCAATGAGGTGGTGATTTGTTAACGTTTTCACAGCTTACAGCGACAGAATGGTGGCTGTGATTCTGATCTGAGATTTTAAGATCTTGGTGTTCCAGAAAATGCTAGATCCTGGAACATCCATCTGCAGGGATGTTGAACACTTTTTTCTTTTTAATTGATTTCTAGGGTTGACAGCCATCATTTATCTTTCATTCTGATTCATATTTTATCCCGAGTGCCTTTTTAAAGCTCCATATATGCATGTTCTCCTTCCACAGGTGAAAACATCAGCATGACGATGGTCTGTCACGCACCAACGAAGATGGAAAATGATTTCATCTGGTTCATCAGCATTTACAAAGAAACTCAGAGAAATAAATGCTCAGACAGCTTCATTCACTGATTCATCCATATGGGATGAGTGTGTTAACCTTGTGAATGCCTCGGCTCTGCTGAACGAACAGCACTAAGCAGGAATCGACCCAGCAGGACTGAGTGACCCAGAACCTGGTCCGGGATCTGGACTTCACTGTCATTAGTCAAGAGACCCAACCAAAGGAAAATCAAAAAAAGAATACCCCCCCCACCTCAGGAGACCAGGTAGGATTTCATGTCTGAACCTTGAAGCTGATTCGGCAGAACTCTGGTGTGACTGACCTGCTACGTTCCTGAAGGATGAAAACTCAACCTTCACCATCTCTGTCTCCTTCATCACTAAGACATCCTCACCAGACCCAGGAGTGGACCATGGGGACAGTGGTATAAGGACAGAATCCAGTCCTCCTCCAGCTCCTTCAGAGGAGTGCTGAGGTGTTTCCAGACCAGAAGAGAGATCTGGTCTCTCCACAGTGCCTGGTCTACCTCAGGCCTCCTCCTCAATCCTAAAAGTCTTCAATGGATGTGTCCAGGAGACGTCCTGACCAGATGAGACTCCTTTAGCGTGTCTTCTCCATGTGAAGGAGCAGTGACAAGTCTGAGTCTCTGATAGACTGAAGGAGAGAATAATGGTTCTCTGAGGGTCCCTGCAGACCTTCTTTGACTTAATGATGCAGATTTATGCCGTTAATTATTTCCAGCTGAATCTTATCCCGACTAAACGTCCTCAGATGTGCAGCGGGGACATTATTCAGAGAGGACGTCATTCAGGATTACTTATTTCATTCTTCTCTTCATTTGCATCAAATCCCTGAAAAGAATGAACATTTTTGCTAATGAAGCTCACATTGTTGTCGGCTGAGTTTTCATCCAGATACGATTACAACCAGAACTCAGAGTCCTCGCATATCTCGTTCTCCTACACATCCACGTGGGACCCTTCAAGCTCAGTCTCTGCTTCAACCCTGAGAACACGGCAGCAAAACCCACCACACTCCACAAATCGTCCTACATTTCAGGTCAAAAACATATTATATCGTATTTATGGCTTCATCTTCTAACATATAAATATGGATGATGTAACACACATGTGTCAAACCCACAATCTGCTTCAGGTTATCGAGCATTTAAAGACTAAAGAGCATTCCTGAGAAAATGTTTGATTCAGTACTGACATGAAAAAGTGAAATAACTGAGGTGGAAAACAACTGTTTTATGTCATGTTGAAAAAGATTGTTCTTTTCCTACAAAAAGAAAATCAGAATTTAAAGTAAAAAAACAAACAACAAACAAACAAAAAAAAAAATTTTGTGACATTTGTTATTGGACAATCAAAAGTCCTGATCTTTCAAAATTTGAAATTCTAGAAAAGAAATGGTGATATTAGTACAAAAGAATACATTTTATTATATAAGTTGGACATTTTTCTGAAAGAGAAGATTTTTTTGGGCAAAAAGAAAATTGATTTTAGGGCAGAAAAAAGAAATTATATAAAATTTTCAATCTTATGGCTAATAATTTGATGTAAAATATTGCAAAAAAGTTGATACTTTCAGTTTTATCATAAAGTTTATGATTTTAAGACAAAAATTCACTTTTTTATTAAATGCAAAATTTAATATTACAAAATTTGCCAATTTACAGAAAAACAACAACTTCTTTTTGATAAAAAAGGTAAAATTTAAAATCAAATTGATTACATGAGTTGAAATGTAACTAAATGGATTTTAGTATCAAAGTCTTAATTTAGTAAAAAAAATAAAATTAAAAAAAAGTTTTATTTGAGATTTCATGATTTTTTATTTATGCAGAAAGCAGAAGTAGCAGAAAATTTGTCAACATAGCTGGTGGAGAAAATAAAGAATAAATCGCACTTTACTGGTAACCATGGTTATTATGAGGTCCTTTACCAGTAACCATGGTGATGATGTGGCTCTTTCTTTCTTTTTTTTGCTTTAGTGGCCTTTATTAGCAGTAGCTGGAAAGGAAGGAGAGGTTGGGAAGAGAAGAAGCAAAGGGTCACAGGCTGGGAGTCAAACCTGCAACCACTGCAGGAGGACTTGTAACCTCAGTACATGGACTGCTTGCTATCAGCATTGCACCACCCAGTGGCCCAACAATGTGGCTTGACGTGTTCCTTTAACGGTAACCCTGGATGCTAATGGTAACCCTGGACTTCTGATATAGCGTTGGTATAAGCTACTTGCTTCTACCACTAAATCAGTCCTGCTTCACCTCTGAGCCATGTTCAAGAAGGAAACTAAACAAAACTAAAGGAAAATAAAGGAAACTGGGCTCTGCCGCCTGGTGTCTGGAGGTGGAATTACAGAGCGACTTATTAGTAAAACACAATACATACATCATAAATACATCATCAATGATCTGTCCATGTTGTGTCGGTGGTTAAAGAACTTAATCAGCTGACAGCCTCTCTGGCTGTCATGGAAATACCAACGTGTCATGAAGGTGGAGGTTTCTGATGACTGAGAATCTAAGATCACAGATAACCGTCTTCTCTTCACCTCTTGAACATGTGGTTGGACAGAAAACATTAAATATTTGAAGGTTTCAAGATCAGGTTCAACCTCCTGAGATGCAGGTTCCTGGTCAGTTCCTGGCTGGTCCTACATGGTTCCTGGACAGTTCCTAGATGATTTCAGGATGGTTCCTGACCATTAATGAGCTTCCTCAGTCCACTAACATAAATGTCTTCACCAACAAACCTGACTGTTAATGGAATAGGTTTTTGGTCATTTATGTCCAGATCTGCTCACAGATTGAAGAAGACCTCATGAATAAGGTTCAACGTCATGAATCAAGAGTGAACTGAGGTCGTTCTGGTTCAGTTTTCTGACTCTGGAGGCCTGGAGGACCCACTTGCTGGGACATCCACTCCTGAGACCAAACCTGCTTGACATTCACTTCTGGGATATCCACTCCTGAGATATCCACTCCTGAGATATTTACTCCTGGGATGACCACTCCTGGGACATCCACTTCAGGGACATCCACTCCTGGGACATCCACTTCTGGGACATCCACTTCTGGGATATCCATTCCTGGGAAGACTGAAGGCTGTTTTTTTTTCAACGCAGAGGAGCTGAAAATTCCAGATGGAGATGATTATTTCTGTTCCAGTCTGGTGTCCTCTGATGTCAAAGGTTTAGCACAGTCTACCAGGAGATGTCTAGGCTCTGGAGGACATTTTCGGTTCTAGTCTGGTGTCTTCTGATGTCAAAGGTTTAGCACAGTTGTCCAGGAGATGTCCAGGCTCTGGAAGAGGTTTCTAAGTGAAGTTGGAGAGATGCTTCCTGATTGGAGACTGGTATAAGGTCTTCAGGGACATTTTCAGTCCTCAAACCTGGCCATGAACTGCGTCTTCATCAGTCAAGCTCCTCCTCATTACACATAAGGCAACAATCTGGCAGGGGACAACATCATCCAGAGCAGAGAAGTGATGAAGAGCTCAGTGAAATGAGATTGGATTTAAACAAGTGCTGCTGCTGTCCTGAGGGCCTGAAAGGATGCTCGTAATGATGAGACACTTAGCTTCCCAGCGTCCAGATTTATGTCCTCCAGACTCGTTCTCGTCATTACAGGAGGAGCTGCAGCTTTTCTGGTAACGCAGCACTTTTCAGCCATAAATCTTTGATCTGCTCCTCCACATCTGAGCAATGACATTTTAGAATGGAAGACTCCCAATAATTTCACACTCCAATTAGTAAATGACTCATGTTTCCCTGAAATACGGCTCCTGGGGACGGACAAACTAGGACAGCTCTTGGGGAGGGACAAACTAACAGATCTGCCCTCCAGGACCTGCTGAAGCAATAAAAACATACATGCGCTCCACATGTTTGACAAAAATCACTAATGAGGTAAGAGTTAACATCTTAATAACACATATTTGCTGCACTGGAGCATTCAGCTGTGTGTTAACACAATGCAAAGAAGGAAAGACATCAGCAATGGTCTTCCAGGAGAAATTGTTGCTGCCCATCAATCCGGGAAATATGCTGCAAGTACATCAGACTATTTGGATTCAAAAAGATTATTCACAAGAAAAAAATTCCAGCCATCTGACAATCTCACTGAAAGCATGGTGTTGAAGAATGGACTGGGATTTCCTGGAACTTCAACAGAGCCCGATCCTGGTGGAAGTCCAAACAAAGTCCATCACTCTAAAAGGAACCAGGCCAACCTGGAACAAACCGAGGTCTGTAGAGGAAATGCAGCTTCTGGTGGTCAGTAGAGCAACTGCAGTCTCTAGCGGCCAGTAGGGGAACTGTACTCTCTACCAGTTGGTAGAGGAGCAGCAGCCTGTAGCGGTCAGTAGAGAGACTTCAGCCTCTAGGTCTGTAGAGGAACTGCAGTCTCTAGTGGTCAGTAGAGGAACTATAGTCTCTAGCAGTCGGTAGAGGAACTGCAGCTGCTACTGATCAGTAGAGGAACTGCAGCATCTAGTGGTCAGTATAGGAACTGCAGTCCATAGCAGCTGGTAGAACTTGAACCTGGCCTAGAGGCAGTGGTGGACCCTCAGAGCTTCATGTCCACCAGAACCAGACCAAGCCTCCAGGTTGCTTACATTCTGGGATTAGAAGGTTTAAATGTGAGGACATGTGGACAGATGTGAGGACGCATGGACTCAGTGGGAGGTTTATCTAGTCACATGAAACATGTCTGAGTCAAGTTTTATTGATCCAGAACCAGAGGAGAGTTCTGGTCCAGAAGCTATAGCTACTAACTTGATGTTGTAGCTACGCTGCAGCTACAAAATATGCAGTAGTCTGACATGCACCTCTCTCCAAATGTAACGCATGTAACGCATGTAACGCATTATGATGCATGTTGCGTCATAATGAACCACAGTAAACGTGATTGGTCCCCTTGATAGATTTCTTCTTCGTCTTTGTTGTTATTTCTTCTTTGTTGAGTTCCAGTCTGTAGAAGGACAGTTTACTGTAACGTCAATAATAATGACTACTTCTCAACATTTATCAGCTCCAACTCACATAGATATATGTTATTAGCTCCGTTGCTACGTCTGAGCTACATACAGAATTACAGAGCAAAATAAATATTAATGCAGAGACGTGGGCGTATGTGCGTATAAATCAGACTTTAGCATCTGTTGAACTGATGGACTCATATTTGTCTCTGGACTCTAGTTCATGGTTCACACAGTGACTGACAGCTGACTTGGTCCAAAACCAGGACTTTTCCACAACTATCCTGGGTAGTGGTTTATTCCAAATGTGGTTCTGGTTTCCTCCAAATATGGTTCTGGTTTCCTCCAAACATGGTTCTGGTTGGTCTTGTCTGTCCAGAGTTCTTTGTTCCAGAAGTCTTGTTGGTCCAGATCTTCAGTTCTTCTTCAGTCAGTGTTCATCAGAGGTTTAAAAGTGAGCTGATAATCTCCAGTATCTATAGTCATTAGTGGAGACGACTCATTGAGACCTTTTTGGGGTCCAGACAGTTTCCCTCCTTCATAGTTCATGTCATGCATCACACTCATATCCTTCCTGCGTCCTTGGTCCTCGTAGGTTCCTATTTCCTTCTATAATACTGAAATCATGCAAGACCTCTGACAATTGACCGTGTCAAACTGAGTCCCACCAGCTGGTGTCCACATGGATGTTCTGGCTGGTGAGAACATGTTCAGGGAGGTCTGGAGGCTTTCAGATAGAGCTGTTGGGATATCAGATTATTGGTAGTAAATCTACAGGAATGTCCACTTTTGGGAAGACTGACAGCTGTCCTCATTGTTGTCCAGCTGTCTTTCTGGCTGTAGAAGGTTGAACGGACAGTTGAATTGGATCTAGAACGTCTTCTAGGTTGACGGTTACCAGCAGGTCTGGACTCACTGAGGGTGTAGTAATTTTGGACATCTTTCGATGTCTTAGATGTCTTTGGACTGAATTTAAAACTTTAGTGTGTTGTGCCTCCAGATGAGTATTTATGAGGCTGAAGCTGAACCATGGACCCACCCCCTTCCCCCCACCTCCTCATTAAACCACCTCACATCCGTGGACGTGTGAAGGAAAGCCAACGGCATTCTGCCCGTCTCTAAAGTACAACTTTGACTTTCTGCTGATGGCGTCTCACAGGAGAAGCGAGGAAGTGGAATTTCAATCTGTCAGTTGGCGTTTGTGCATGCTGGTCGGGGCGGAGGGTGAAACCGACAAACCATCGTTCAGACGTGCTGACAAGTCGCCACGGACGCCTGACACGCTCATTTTTAGAAAACAAAACAAAAATATGTCAGTCATGATTTGCTGAGAGACAGAATCTGTAGAAACTCTGAAGATCTGGCTGATTTCAGAAATGTTAGCTGTCAATCACAGCTGCTAATCCGCCTCTGGAAACTCCTGCCTGATGATCACACCTGCTCTGGAAGCTGAGATGAGGTGGTGAGGTCATCTGTGGCCTGGAGAAGGCGTTTTTAGGGATGACAGAGACGTTGGGGACGTCAGAGATGTTGGGGACTTCAGGGATTTTATAGAAGTCAGGGAAATCTGTTTTGTGAGTCAGACTGAAATTCCAGCAACACTTACACCTGTTCACCTACTGATGTCATCAAGTGATGACGGCGTTGTTTCAGAATGACCAACACGCTGTGGCCCTGACAGTGTCTTCACAGATTCTTCATGGTGTCCTGTCCAGTCGACCAAAACCAGTTTGACAACCAGTAACAAGCAGATTCTGGAGGCAGCTGACAATATATAATATAATACAATATAATATAAAATAATATAATATAATATAATAGAAATGATATATTTTTAAATTGCAACTATTTTATAATAAAGCAATGTTTTGTCATAAAATAATGCCAGATAGTAAGTACTTTTAGGCTTTTGTTGTCATAAAATCACAATTTTTGAATTAAGTATTATTAATACTATTATTGTAACTTTTTTAAGTAAAATTTGAATTTCTCAAAATCATCTTTTTGACATAAAATAATGATTTTGTGTGCTAAAAATGTGATGATTATTATTTTTTTGTAAATTACTACTTAATTTTTTTTTTGAAAAGTCGCAACTTCTGTAGAATTAAACTTCTTCACTGTGTAGACCAGCAGGTTTTCCTTTGGACATTGAAGACCATTTGATTCTCCTCTGGTCCAAGTCATGGTCCAGTTCCAGGTCCAAGTCAAAGTCCAGGTCCAGGTCCAGGTCCAGGTCCAGGTTCAGGTCCAAGTCTGGGTCCTCTTGCCATTCATACCTAATTCTCTTCCTCTCTGCTGGGCCTGGTCTGGGTCGTGTGGGCTGGTGGTCTGGTTGAAACCCTCTTAAATCCTCTGGGGTACTTAGTGTTGCCCTCCTGATTCTTATTCTTTTGGAATTCATTTGGTAGATAAATAATAACAGAATTAAAACAGTTTTATAGTTGTATTTTATCATTATTTTCTACAGAAGTAAAGTACGAGGACAGAGTGCTTGTCCTGGTTCAGGTGAAGGACTGAAGCCAACACCAGGAAGTCATTTAATCAGTAACTGTCTCCAAGAAGTCCGCAGATGAGACCTGAAAAGGTCAGAAAGAGTTTAAAAAGTAAAATTACAGCAGTTCAGTCCAGGAGGGACGGAGATCTGAGAGCAAGAATCCACTGATTCGTCCTGACGGGAATTCAGATTTCTGTCTCAGCATTTCCTGTCTGATGTGAAGTTTCAGTGCAGCGACTTTCAGTGGCTGAGATCCACGCTGACCCGGTCTGACCTGGTCTTCCCTGTTCCTATCCAGTCTGAAATCTATTAACGAGAACGATTTAAAGCTTCTGGCTGCAGCTCAACAATAACGAGATAACCACTGTGACAAACATTAGATATAATTATGCAGCTGTGATATCGTTTTAATAAACCAATGCTATGGTGTCAATTCAGACTAATTTATTGAGAACTAAAACCCAGAATCTGACAACTGAAACCCAGAATCCGACAACCAAAACCCAGAATTTAAGAACAAAAAAATACCGCAGGTCATTAAATACGTCCTCCTGGTTCTGGGGTTAGGGTTCTGTCAAAGTTCAGATGAAACTTAACTTCCAAACAGTAAAAACCACGAACGAAACCACCAATGAAAATTTCGCTAAAAACCAACAGACCTCACAGAAAACACATGTGCATCCAGAGCAACTAAATCTGAACAATCAGATCTTTAGGAGTCGTAAGCAGAGTTTCACAGGTGGATTTTAAATCCAGATGCTTCATCTGTTTACATGCACAGAGCTTTTATTTTGTCTAAAAGAACCTTTTCAAACCTTTTCTGTCTGTAGGACTGGTGGATTTTAAATCCAGATGCTGAGATGAAGTGAAACTGAAACAAAGTGAAACAGTACAGTCAGTACTGGACCAACATAAACTCGCTGGCGTGAGCTGAGAGAAGGAGAGATGCTAGCTAATAGCATCCTAGCCTAGCTGCTATTGGATCAGTCAGTCATATTTTTTCTTCTACGTCCTGTGCGTTTGAGTTTGGTTGATATTAGGCTGATTTACTGAAGTTCTGTGTTTGCTCACTGGTTCATTGTTTATTTCGTAATAGAGAATGAGGCAACTTTATTTACATCAATGGTAATAGACAATTACTCTAATCCACCAGAGAGGGCGCTAAAGAGCACAATCTTACTGGTGTTGCTTTAAACTGAGAAAATTTCTGCAGAACTGAAACTGAGATGAAAATTGCTACAGCCAGCTGTCAGACAGATGTGTTTGATGTGTTGTTTATAATCAGTTCTCTATGTACAAACAAAATCATCTGATCAGTTGATTTCAGAATTATTTAACCCTTTGATGCAAAACATGGGTCATAAGTGGCCCGGCTGAGTTTAATTTTTTTTATATCTCCGCAATAACCTTTTTCTCATGACCCAGCACTCCATGAATTCCTCAAGTAACACGTTTTTGTTTGTTTATCTCTAAACACTTTTTAATAAAAATACCTTTTTCGTCACTACCCCTCTAATGCACAAGATGGGTCACAAGTGACCCGCATTCATTTTCTATGGAGTTTTGTTGAACGGTAAGTGTTTCTTTGCCATTTTATAAAAAAAAATTTCATTTGTCA